>CAKAKR010061221.1:354-25822 GCA_916700685.1 Adelosebastes latens | reverse complement strand
TATATCTATTTAAATTCTGTCTATTTTTAAATGTGTGTATTTATTTATGCATGATTTTCCTTTTGTATTTCACCCATTATTTATTTCCCCAAACGCATTTTTTTTTTTTACACATTTCTTTTTACATTTCATTATGCATTTTTGCCTCATCTGGCAAATGAGGGGGCTGTCACTCCGATGTCACCAATAAATAAATAAAAAGTAAATGAAAAAATAAATAAATACATAAAGACATTTCAAAATTAATAAAAATAAAAACATAAATAAATAAAAGGGGAAATTAAATAGTAGAGTAAATAAATAAAATAATTAATACAAAGATAAATAAATGAAGCAAATTAAAACAAAAATATCAATTTATGTCACATTTTATCGATTAATTAATGGCTACATTTATTTTCAATATTATTTTTGCTGTAATGACATTTATTTATTTATCGAGTCATTTACTTATATATTCATTTATTTTTTATATTACTATCCATGCTGTTCATTTCATACTTTCAAAGTCATATTTTCCTCAATGAGAAGTTAGTGTAATCTTTGTTTTTGCTTGGAAACACGACTAAACATAATAGGCTACATTTTAACTTAATTAAAATATTAATTAATAATTTATTTATTTATTTATTTATTTATTTAATTAATATTAAATTAGTCTGTTGATGGGTCCATCCACTGTCCACTGTCTCATTTATATATTGGAAAATTAACTATTAACTGCATCTAATGTTGATGACATGATGTAATATGATGAAGAGGAGGAGGATGGAGATGAAGATGTGAGTGTTTCAGTCTTTATACTGTGTCTGGATCACATTGTTGAACATGTAAATGAAGGAACTTAATCTGATGAATAACATGAATAACATGAATGAAGGTCAATATGTACTTTAGGAACCCGGAAGTTGAAACTCTGGATCCTGGTTGGTTTGTGCTGCATTTACTGACCGTAGGAATTATGACTTTCTCTTGAGCAGACATAGAAACACAACAAAGACAGATTTTGTTTAACGCAAATACAGTGTGTAACATTATTATACGTCATTCTCACTGAAGCAGTAACATAATTTAAATCACTATTTTTATAAAAAAAAAAAAAACGCCTTTTATAAGGACAAGTTTAATTTTCCCATTTCCAATATGCTTTATGCAATTTATTTGTTTATTTTACTGTTTTTTTTTTCTAACTTTATTTTTGGGTATTTATTTGATTTAATTTAATCAAATAATATTAATCATTTTTACTACTGATCTTTTATATTTTTTTTTCCCATAAAGCACTTATAAATAACTCATAAATAATGTTTATTATTATTATTATTATTATTATTATTATTATTATTATTATTATTATTATTATTAGGGGGACTGTGTTTTTATATTTTATTTATTGTTTGTTTTGTTTTTGTATTTTATGAGTTTGTTATGGAGGTCATATATATATAATAATTATATTATATTATTATTATTATTATTATTATTTCTATGATTCTGTGTAAAGCTGTAGTATTGTTTGGGGGCTGTGTTTTATGTTTTTTATATTTTATTTTTTGTTTGTTTTACTTTTATTTTGTGAGTTTGTTATGGAGGTCATAACAGCAGATATTCTATCATACAATTCAAAGTGCATTTAGTAAAAGGCTAATTTAAATGAGACCTGTGTACATAACTTAACGTTTTGATTAGTACAAGATTATATTATATTATTATTATTATATATATATATATATATATATATATATATATATATAATTTCTATGATTCTGTGTAAAGCTGTAGTATTGTTTCGGGGCTGTGTTTTATTTTTTTAAATTTTATTTATTGTTTGTTTCGTTTTTATTTTGTAATTTTGTTATGATTTGTGGTCATTGTCAAGATCAAGTGTTTTTGTTTAGTTTATTTGAAGTATAGGCTTTATGATGCGCATACAATTTACACATCGCATATTCACATTTTTCTCCTCTTTTGTTCACGCTTGCAGCACAAAAAAGTGTCACATTGTTTGCTAGCAAAATAAACACAACCACTTAACTTAAAAAACAACAACGAAAGTAGGTATTTTTGACATCCCTTCTCTTGAAGCTGGAGAATCCGAGCAGCTCCCGAAGGCATCAGGAGCACAGAGCGTCTGTGCGAGGTGGATGAGGAGATTATCCTCCTCTAGTGACTCTACTGAGACTCTACTGAGTGTTAACACGGATCCTAACAGGCAGCAGCTGCTTTGTGACACAACATGGGAAACGCCAACACCAAACTTCACTTCAGGAAAGCTGTGATTCAACTCACAACCAAAACACAGGTCGGTTCTTTAGAATAAAACTCAGTTCTTTAGAATAAAACTCAGTAGAAACACAGAGAGAGTCTGTTGAGCGTCTGTGGTTTAGATTCAGCTTGTGGAGATAAAGTGTGAGTGCCAGATGGCAGCATGAACTGCTGCTCAGATGACACAAAGTGGAGAGCAAAACCAGGAAAACACTGCAGTCAGTTTATAAAAGAGGGTTTCCACACACAATACAAATATATCTCCTGAAATAATAATGTTTTATAAATATTTATGCTGTTTAAGAGACTGAAAACACTCAGTTTGGCCTTCTGGATAATCCTCCACATGTCTTGTTTATTTTGTGAAATGATCCTTAAATAAGTTGAACATGAAAACTAGAAAAATGTTGAATTTAATTATTTTTTCTGCAGGCAGCAGATGTGTATTTCCCTGACAGGTGCATTTAAGGTGGAACTAACTAGATAAAGTTGCTATCCAGCCTGTTTCCAGCCTTGTTTGAGCCATTTTTCAAGCAAAAAATACTAAACATTTAATAATTGTGATGACATTTTTCACTATTTTCTGACAATTTAAGACAAATTGATGGATCGAGAAAATAACTGGCAGATTAATTGGTAATTTTTATATTTTATTTTTATTTTGTGCTGTTTAAGAGACTGAAAACATTCAGTTTGGCCTTCTGGATAATCCTCCACATGTCTTGTTTATGTTGTGAAATGATCCTTAAATAACTTGAACATGCAACATGTGACTTGTGACTTGTGACTTTAAAAATGTTGAATTATTTATTTTTGCTGCAGGCAGCAGATGTGTGTTTACCTGACAGGTGCATTTAAGGTGGAACTAACTAGATAAAGTTGATTTGAATCTACAGGCGCTGCTATCCAGCCTGTTTCCAGCCTTGTTTGAGTCATTTTTCATGCAAAAATACTAAACATTTAATATTTTAATGTGACAGTAAACCTGAATGTTTTGTAGTTTTTGGACAAGACATTTAAAGATGTCACTTTGGGCATTTTTCACTATTTTTCTTACAATTTAAGACAAATTAATGAATTGAGAAAATAACTGGCAGATTAATTGGTAATTTTTTTATTTAATTTTAATTTTGTTTTATTTACATACACACGTAAAACTTCTTAAAATCCAGATAATGAAAAAAATATATAAGAAATGTGACAGGAGAGGTCAACGGACCTGCGGTTTATTTTGGTTGACGGATACGGAACGGATATGACGTCACGTTACTCAGACTACAACAATAAAAGCTGCAACTTCCTTCTACCTCCACATAGATTTAAATGAAGCAAATATATCGATTCTGGCATTAAAAACATGCTGTGTGTCTCTTGTTCAGCCCGTAGAAGCCACAGACGATGTCTTCTGGGATCAGTTCTGGGCCGACACCTGCACCACCGTCCAGGACGTCTTCGCTCTGGTGCCGGCGGCAGAGATCAGAGCCGTCAGAGAGGAGTCTCCGTCCAACCTGGCAACCCTCTGCTACAAGGTAACCTGGCTCTACAGGATGTGGTGTTTCAGGTGTTAGTTGTTCCAGGCAGCGAGGAGGAGTGACGTGTTCTCCATCCTGGATACGGTCCGAGTCAAAGGAATGCTGCTGTTTGTTGTTCCCACACTTTAAACGTTACACACATCAGCGTCTGTAAAGGTCAAAGGTTATGAGAGTAAAGCAGATGTTCTTTTGTAGACCAGGCTCAGAATAACAGAAGAGACGACGAGACAGGAGGAGCAACATCATGATTTAAAGCATCACTATGGTCTTAAAGTCCTCTATGTGTTCTTTTCTCCGTCAGGCGGTGGAGCGGTTGGTCCAGAGCGCCGACTCCGGCTGCCCCTCAGAGAGAGAGCGTCAGATCGTCCTGAACTGCACCCGCCTGCTCACCCGCATCCTGCCCTACATCTTTGAGGACGCCGACTGGAGAGGCTTCTTCTGGTCCACCGTGCCCGGAGCCGGCAGATCGGGGGTACGACTCTGACACTGACTCTCGTTACAGGAAGTAGTGGAGCAGAAACACATCACACCGGCAATACGGCATCCAGAGTAGATGACGTAGTGCCTTGTAGTGTGTACAGCTTGCTTTTGGTCAGCCGTCAGCAGGCTCTTGTATAGTTGAAGCAGAACCACGAGCCGATTCCCCAACATCAGTACCTTTCTTTTCTGCTCTTTTTACAGTAATCAGAGCGTAGCCATCAAGATAACAATGTACAATAGATATAGTAAAACGTAGCTCGCTTACCTCCAATTCTCTCTGCGAAATGGACAAGCCATACTGTCCACTTCTTCCTCGCCACATGCAAGTCAATATACGCCGGCGCCTCTTTTCTTATACGTTTCACCAGACAGGATGGCAAACTAACTTTACCTGCCTTGGAGATTTCAGCTGTCATTGTGTCAGTGTGCTGACTTGACTATGACTTGCCCCAAACTGCATGTGATTATCATAAAGTGGGCATGTCTGTAAAGAGGAGACTCGTGGGTACCCATAGAACCCATTTACATTCACATATCTGGAGGTCAGAGGTCAAGGGACCCCTTTGGAAACCAAAATTTAACGCAAGTTTGGAGCGTTATTTAACCTCCATCATGACAAGCTAGTATGACAACCTAAAAATCACAATTTTCGTTAACGTGTTATTATCGCGTTAACAGCTCTGCGAAATGGACGAGCCATACTGTCCACGTCTTCCTCGCCACCTGCGAGTCCATAAAGCCGGCGCCTCTTTTTTTTTATACATTTCAGCAGGCAGGATGGCTCAGATGATCAAGGCAGCACATTTCTGCCTTGATAGCATCGTGACCCGTACAGACCTCTGCTAGCAAACTAACTTTATCTGCCTCGGAGATTTCAAACCGATCTTTATTGACAACTGTCAGAAGCCAGAACGGCCTGCAGCAGGCGTTATTTTACACGTACAGTGTGAGCACATAAATCGTGTGATTTTGGCTTTACATCGCAAACGATCTACTCGTACAGTAGGAGTAAGAATTACACAAAAACATTTCTAAAAATCGTACAGTGTATGCCTGGCTTAATACAGTCATATATTAACGTTATAGCAGCATCAGAAATCTCAGCCTATAGATCAAACAGTTGGCTGTTAACATGTTAGTTATTAACAGACAACACTTAACTAACGGGATTCAATCAGATATGTAGAGATGTCTGGATAAACCATATCCGGTCACTGTGTTGGACGGGGGAAGACTGAAGGGACATCGATCAACCTTCATTTATTAAGGTATCGATAACGCTCAGGTTCAGGCAAGATCTCAAAATAATGATTAGACGTGTATAAAACAAACGTTTGTATAACAAGAGATGAATGCATGCGTCAGATCACATTGAAGTCTATGAGATCTTCTGTTTTCTGTCCCCTTAAAGGGGGCGCGGCCTTGAGTTTTGTTGAAATACCCTGATTTATAACATTTAGACTCTCTGGTGTGATCAGGTCGGAGGACGTGAGGAGTGTGAAGTCTTCATGTTCATTAATGATTTTGAAGCTGGTTAGAGATCCTCTTCAGTGCTGCCGGTGGGCTGTAACAGGAAAGGAAAGCTTTGAGGAAGCAATAATTCCCCGTTTCTACAAGTTAAATTACAAACAAGCGTCTCTCTGTGTGTGTTATATTAGTTGTATTTACTGTAAGACGTGAAGGCTGTCTCTTTGTTCTCCGGTCTCATTATCTAAATTACTGTTGACAGGAAGTCATTTACCGACAGTAACCAGCAGAGCTATTTTCAGTTTAATGTGAAAACAAAGTGTCTAATGACATCACCATGTTGACATGACGCCTCTGGCAAAAACACAAAGAAAGAAAGAAAAAAAAAAAGCTTCATTTTTTTACATTTTAAAGGACCGGTTCGACCAAATCACAAAAACAAACACATTTTGTTCCCCTAAAGGTAAAAAAAAATAAAACTAAAAAAGGTTTGGAGATTATAACTGGGTTAAAAACAAGTCTTGCTCACAGTGACAAAGCTAACATTTAATTTAATTTCTATTTGAAAAGGGACAATATACATTAATTTACATTCAAACAAATGTACCCGAGTTAGCCAAGAGGCTAGTGCTCATTGTTTGCCAGATGTTGTTAGGCATCCTAGAATAATAGAAAACAACTTTTGTTTACAAGAAAACTCTGCAGGGCGCCTTTAAATATTAATTTGCAGAAATCTCAGCCGATCTCAAATAAAACCCAAACTTGTTTTGATTTTTGACTTGATTTGAGTGAACTGACCGCTAAAAAAATATATATTATTGCATCTTTGGTTGTTTTTATTGGTTTATATTTTTTTAGGGCTGTCAATTGTGATTAATCACACATTTTTTATCTGTTCAAAATGTACCTTAAAGGGAGATTTGTCAAGTATTTAATACTCTTATCAACATGGGAGTGGACAAATATGCTGCTTTATGCAAAATGTATGTATATATTTATTATTGGAAATCAATTAACAACACAAAACAATGACAGATATTGATCCAGAAACCCTCACAGGTACTGCATTTAGCATAAAACAATATGCTCCAATCATAACATGGGAAACTGCAGCCCAACAGGCAACAACAGCTGTCAGTGTGTCAGTGTGCTGACTTGACTATGACTTGCCCCAAACTGCATGTGATTATCATAAAGTGGGCATGTCTGTAAAGGGGAGACTCGTGGGTACCCATAGAACCCATTTACATTCACATATCTTAAGGTCAGAGGTCAAGGGACCCCTTTGAAAATGGCCTTGACAGTTTTTCCTTGCCAAAATTTTGCATTACGTTTCGAGTGATATTTAGCCTCCTTCATGACAAGCTAGTATGACAATCTAAAAATCACAATTTGCGTTAATGTGTTAAAGAAATTAATGTCGTTGAAACTAATTTGCGTTAACGTGTTATTATCACGTTAACTTTGACAGCCCTAATTTTTTTTCAATGCTCGTGCTATGAAATTTCCTTCAAGCTTCTCATCAGAGGTCGACGTTTAAAAGCTGAGTGGTGTCTGAGACAAGCAGCAGAGCTGGAAACGGCAGACAGAGGACTCCTGTCCGTCTGTAGAGTTTAATCTGTCAGCAGCCTCTCAGCTCTCCAGACATCACAGGATTTTAGGCCTTTTGAGATTAGCACGTATGATAATCCACAGCGGTCAGACGTGATGGTGATTCTCAGAGCAGGATCTGGAATGTAACGTGAGACTGTTGCTGCTGTCGAGGTCACTGTCCCAAACCAACCCCCCCACTCCCTCTCTACCTCCGGACGGCTGCTGGTTCTCTGGTTACCTGGTCGGCAGGGGACCCACGGTCCAAACACTGCCCATATTGTACCCCCCCACCCACCCACCCATCCTCTCTGCCAGTGGTTGAATTAAGGAGGGATTGAATGTCCCTTAATTAAAGTGTGGGACTGGAGTCAAACGCAGAGCTGCAGCAGATGGAACAGACTGTTTGTTGTTGTATGAATTCAGTTCGTGGTTCTGCAGCGAAATAATTATTATTGACTGGATTTGAAGAAAAGAAACAAGTGAAACATTTTGATTTGTATATGAACTAAAGCCCCGTTTCCACCACAGGAACTTTACCCCGGAACTAAGAACCTTTTGAGGAACTCTTTGTGTTTCGACTGCAGGGACCAGGGTCTAAATTAAGTTCTGGGGACATTTTCTGGGGACCTTTTAACCCCCAATAGGCCGTGGTCGAGGGGTAGTACTTTCTGAAAGCATCAGAACTTTTGGGGTGGAGTTTGCAGAGATGACCGTCGCTGATTGATGAAACGTACACAGCGCCGCTGCTTTAACTCGTGTACCAGGAAGTACTCTAGTATTGATTTAAGGATCGTTTTAGGACGAGGGGAGAGCATTTCTCTTTGTTTGATAACATTAAAAGTAAAGTTAGGCTCTGCTGTCGGCCTCCCGACTCATTTTAAGAAAAGACGGAGCGAAAAAGAGCGAGATCGTGCGAGCGAGCTGAGAGGGCGAGCGGTGAGGAGAGAGAGACGTAACGCGGCGGTGCTGTGAAGGAGAGAAAGAAAAGTTATTTTCTGATTATTTCACGACAGTTACGCTCTTAACCACAGATAAATAATAATCAAACACTCAACAGATGATTTACAGTGGAGACAGACGCTCTTAGTTTCATTTGATTCATTCCATCCAACGTGCATCAGTAACGTTTATTTTATTCTGGCCTCGTACTTTTGCTCTCAAAGTGCTCCAGATTGATGCTTTTAACTCTAAAATGTTCAAAGTTTTCTTCCAGGGGAGCATGACACCCCTAGAGGATCCGACGTCCACGTAACACAGTCTCTCAAAATCCTGCAGGAAACATTGTAAAACGTCATCCAAAGCTGCCCCCCCCCACTTCAAAACTCATCCCGGCGCCGCTGGTTTACCACGGTGACCACCAGCAACCCTCGTCACACGTCATGTTGCTTTTTCATACGTCAGCGGACTAATTTGCTGAATCTTCACAGGTCTTTAGACTGTGGTGGAAACGCAGACCACAGTGGGCTGAAGGAACCTTTCAGTTCCTTGAAAAGTGGTTCCAGGGACTAAAAGTCTCTGGAGCTTTTGGTGTAAACCCATCTTAAACTACTCGTTATGGCCGATGCATACAGGGCGTGGACACAATAACATGAACATCTGTAATACTGAATGACGATAACAAGCGTTGATTACTGAGGCTGTAGTTTGTAGTAATATCAAATTAAACCATAAATGTGAAACTGGTCTCTCTGTCCTGCAGCATCTGGACGAAGACGGTGTTGACGTTGAAGCACGGCCGCTGGCTGAATCCCTGCTGCTCGCCATCGCTGACCTTCTCTTCTGTCCAGATTTCACCGCTCAGAGCCACAAGAGGAGCAGCCCGGTGAGTCTCCATTACACCGACAGTCAGCTGTGGTCTGATTATCCCAGAGTGCAGCTGGAGGGCAAACACCTGCCAACATCCAGTATCTAATTAAGCAGACTGACCAGAGCTTCGCCTCGGGCTTGTTCATGAACTGGGAATCACATTACTGCAGAACAATCTGGTGGATTAGCCAACATTTGGGGACATATGCTAACTGTTCCCACCTGCCTCCAGTCTTTATGCTCAGCTAGAATAACCACGACCTGACTCCAGCTCCTCTGTATGTAACACACAGACATGATATCAATCTTCTCATCTAACTAGCAAATAAGCTTTACCCAAAGTTTTGAGCTCGTCCTTTCAGAGTCTTTCCACATAAGAAGGAAACCAGCTTTCTTTAACTGAGTGTTGACTTAGTTTGAGCCCTTCAGCAACGACAGTGTCAATAACAGAAAAGAGCTGAGTCGCTGTTCTTTAGCCCGGTGGCGGCCGGTACCAGTTAACGCTGTTATCTCCTTCACACAACCTTCTCCGGCAGTAGCTGGAGTTAATGAGTTACTCCACATGAGACAGACAGACAGAGGGAGGAGTGGCCATGTTTGACAACTGGGCTGAGAAGGACAGGGTGGACACGTCTTAATGGAGTTGAGCAAACAGCTGCCGGAGAGCGCGGCAGTTGACAGAAAGTAACCTAACCCTCTCTGTGATCGGACCACTCCTCACACCTCACGGCCAGCAGCCCCGAGGAAACGTTAAAGTCAGCGGAGCGTGTGAGTGGCGAAGGTGGAAAATGACCAGCGGCTGTCGCTGGTTCCCACCTGCCTCTGTGACCTCTGTGACCGCTGAAGCATGAACACACAGAAACATTTCAGCTTTCACTTCCCCGTCAGGATCAAGGTCACAAGGTGTCTGAGTTAAAGGGTCAGTTCACCCAAATGACCAAGAAATCATATTGTCTTCTAGCCTCAGCATGGACGGATTATGAGACAATGGGCCCCAGACATGTAAAGGGCCTCCACCGCTCCTACACAAGAACAAGAGCCACAGATTCAAAGAGACATCTTACCGGTCGTTTCGCATCGCTATGTCGTCGTTTTGCGTCTCTTTGTATTAGCTTTGTGTCTCTTTTTGGTTGTTTTGCATCACTATGTCGAGGTTTTGCGTCTTGTTGACATTTTGCGTCTCTTTGTAGTCATTTTGTGTCTCTTTCTGGTCGTTTTGCATCTCTGCAGTTGTTGTGCATCTCTTTTTAGTTGTTGTGCATCTCTTTGTAGTTGTTTGGCGTCTCTTTATGGTCGTTTTACATCTCTTTGTCGTCATTTTGCATCTCTATTGTTTGGCATCTCTTTGTAGTCGCTTGGCATCTCTTTTTAGTTGTTTTGCGTCTCTTTATAGTCGTTTTGTGTATCTTTGTAGTTGTCTGGCATCTCTTTGTAGTTGTTTGGCATCTCTTTGCAGTCGTTTTGCGTCTCTTTGTAGTCATTTGGCGTGTCTTTGTAGTTGTTTTGTTTAAATTTGTAGTCGTTTTGCGTCTCTTTTTAGTTGTTTTGCATCTGGTCGTATTCTGTCTCTTTGTGGTTGTTTTGTGTTTTGTTTTGGTCATTGTGCGTCTCTGTGGTTAGTTTTACTTCTCTTTGTGGTCATTTTGTGTCTATTTGTGACTTCCAAACAATACGTTTTAGCACTAACTTCAAACCTGTTGGGTCCAGTAGGCCTGTTCAGTAATTTGTGCATAACCCTCAGTGGTATACTGTAGCTGGAATATGGTCATTCAGATGATGAGGACATTTTCCAACCCTCCCAAGAGCCACCTCATGTGTCGTGAGATGATTAAAGGAACAAGAAAAAGAAATCTGTGGCAAACAATTTTTTTATTTTTCCTCATAAAATACGGGATTTGTTTTATTTTTTCAAAACTCTAAAATCATTCAAATGAAACAGTTTCTTTGAGACTTAAAAAAGGATGCAACCTGTGACAAAGACGAGCCAAAATCAACACATCACTGCTTCCTGGGTTTAGTTTGTTTGTGGCACGGTGCCCTTTGCTGTCAGTTTACTTGTGAAGAACAACGGCAGCACCTCGTCACATCTATTCATGACGCTGTAGTTATCGGTGCTGAGGTGTCACACGCTGATATTGTCAGCAGAGTACTCACTTGTTGAATCACACGGTGGAAGTAGGTGTGAACACAGTCCCACTGCTCTGTTTAGACCTTCAGCATCGGAACTGTACTTTATACAGAACTAATTTCACATTTTGTTGTTTTCAGTTACACAAAGCTGGTGACTGCAGACATTTTCATCATTCTGTCAATTATGTTTCCGGTTAATCGTTAAGTCTATAAATAAATAAATAATATAAATACAATAGATTTTAATGCATATGCCACCACCAGCATCCGTTTGATGCACATGTTTGTGTTGCTGTCGTCTCTGCTGCAGGATCCAGCCGAGGACATTCGAACCATAGACAGCTGTGAGTACATCTGGGAGGCCGGGGTGGGCTTCGCTCAGTCACCTCCTCTAAACTACGTCCACGACCTCAACAGGTGAGAACTGTGAATGTGGAGAACTGGCTCTGCTTTTCTGTTTATTATCAGGAACAGAACAGATGGTGGTGCAGGTCCAGTGCCATTCAGAACGGATCTTGGACACATATCGGTCCAGCTGTAGTATAAACTAGGTAACTTTTCTAGTAACGTCGATCCGTCCTGTGTTGTTGTTTGTTCAGGACGGAGCTGCTGAAGTTGCTCCTCACATGTCTGTCTGAGGCCATGTACCTTCCTCCGACCTCTGAGAGCAGGAACCTCAATCCCTGGGTCTCCTTCTTCTGCTCCACAGAGAACAGGTAACACACACTAACACACACACACATGTGCACAGCAGCAAAGCAGTCATTTATTTCTGCAGGATTTTCTCTTTGCATTTCACCCCTTATTTATTTCCCCAAACTTATTTATGTCTATATTCTTTTCTTTATAAATTTTTTATTTACATATACATATTTTATTTTTTTCCTTATTACATTTTATACATTTTTTTTTTACATTTCTTAATGTATTTCTGCCTAATAAGGCAAATGTGTGGACTGTCACTCCGATGTCAACCATAAATAAATAAAAAATAAATGCAAAAATAAATAAATTAAAAATAAAAGCAAAAATAGATAAATAAATTTAAAAATGTATACAAATAAATACATAATTATATTTAAAAGAAAATTAAACACAAGAGTAAATAAATAAGGGAATCAATATAAAGATAAATAAATAAAGCAAATTAAAACAGAAATATAATTTTATTTCAGATTTTTTCAATTAATTAATAGCTGCATTTATTTTCAAAATTATTTTTTGCTGCATTTAATGACATATTTATTTATTTATCGCATCATTTACTCATTTATTCATTTATTTTTTATTTTGGAGGTTCCGTCCTCCACGGACGAGTCGGCATGATGATGTTTAGTCGTCTCATTTAGCCACTTTAGCAACCGCCTTTTTTAAAGACACATAAAGGCTTCAAAATTCACGAGTGGGATATTTATTGACATATTTTATTTTAGAACAAAACTACAATACAATACAATAAATAAGTAATAATGATGATAATAATAATAATAATAATAATAATAATAATAATAATAATAATATATAATAATACCACAAATAATAAAATAATAAATAATTGAATGAATAAATTTAAAACAAATAAATAAATGAGTAGATTAAAAGATGAATAAAAACAAGTAAAAAATACTAAGAAAAATTACAATAATAATAATTAACAATATATATACATATATATATAATATATACATATTAACAAAACCAAAGCACCGATATCATCTAAGTAGTTAGATAACCAAACAGAAATTATAATTAATATTACTTGAAAAATGAAGTTGACAGAACGTGTTTTCAGGAGTTTGGTGGCTGGACAGTAAGAGGACAATATTCAGAGAGATTTTAATGAAATAATTCCACCTGAAACAATAATAAAGAGTGTGACATAAATAGGATTGTGTGTGGAAATTGCGCCCTTGCATGTGCATCCCCCTCTGCTATGCTGTGGAGCATATAACCGCCTCTGAAGAGCCCGTCGCCTCTGAACACATGGAAAAGTCTGATAGCAGATATCCAGCAGCCAGTCTGACCTCGACCTGTCTTTCACCGCTTTCCCCCAGACACGCCCTGCCTCTGTTCACCTCCCTGCTCAACGTGGTGTGTGCCTACGACGCCGTCGGGTACGGCATCCCGTACAACCACCTGCTGTTCTCCGACCACCGGGAGCAGCTGGTGGAGCAGGCGGTCCAGATCCTTATCGTCACCCTGGAGTATGAGGCCGCGTCGGCCGCCAGCGCCGCCCTCCAGGCCCTGGACACCTCCGCATCCCCCTCAGCTGTGGAGCAGCAGGAGGTGAGAGGGAGGTCATTTTATTTATTATAATAAAATCACTGATTCAGATTTTAAAATCCTGTATTTTTGCTTTTTCCAGGCAGCCGGACCTGATAACCTCTTTGTGAATTATCTCTCCAGGATACACAGAGAAGAGGTAAAACGCCGCTCACCATTCAGCATTGAATAGGATCACACTGTAAGGCAAGGCAAGGCAGCTTTATTTGTAGAGCACATTTCAGCAACAGGGCAATTCAAAGTGCTTTACATAAACATTCAAGAACATTGCCACAAAGAACATTAAGACATAATTAAAACAGTTATAAAAATATTAAAGATTAGAAAATAAAAACAAGCTAAAAATAAAAGCTAGGATAGAAGCTAAAATAGAATATAACACATAAGAGTAAAAGCTCTAGTGCAGTATATAAGATCATTATCTGGTTTAATAAAAGGCAGCAGCAAACAGGAAAGTTTGAAGCTTTGATTATAAAGAACTCAGAGTTGGAGTTAGTCCTGCAGGTTTCTGGGAGCTTGTTCCAGATATTTGGTGCATAAAAACTGAACGCTGCTTCTGCATGTTTAGTTGTGACTCTGGGGACACTAAGCAGACGTGATCCAGATGACCTGAGAGGTCTAGATGGTTCAGAACATAGCTGAAGATCAGAAATGTATTTTGGCCCTAAACCATTTAGTGTAGGATGTAGGATGTTAAAGTGTGTGTTCTCTTTGTTCTTCAGGACTTGAGCTTCATCCTGAAAGGTCTGGGTCGGCTGATGAACAATCCTCTGGTCCAGACTTACCTGCCTCACTCCGCCAAGAAGATCCAGTTCCACCAGGAGCTGCTGATCCTCTTCTGGAAGTTCTGTGACTTCAACAAGGTGAGAGCGAGCTTTTCTATGAATCATCCTGAAGATACAAAGATGGAGCAACTTTTGCAATTAATACAGAAAAAGAGCAGTGTGTGTCTAGTTTCTTCTAGAAAAAGCCACATTATATAATAAATACAGAGTGATTTCAGACGCAGCGCAACTAGACTTTAAAGGGACAAGTCAACAATACATGTTTGTCCTCTTACCTGTAGTGTTATTTATCAGTCTAGGTTGTTTTGGTGTTGCAGAGTGTTGGAGATGTCGGCCGTAGAGATGTCTGCCTTCTCTCCAGTATAATTGAACTAGATGACACTCGGCTTGTGGTGCTCAAAGCGCCAAAAAAAATAAATTTGAAAAACTCAACAGCGATGACGAGAGGCTCTCCTGAGTTCACCTGAGCTATCTAACGTTACAGCTCATCCGAGGAGGATGCCAGCATTAATGTTTACATCTCGCACTGTCATGAGCCTCTAGTGGAGGGGTCTCCAACCTTTTTTTCCTCTGGAGAGCTAATTTAGCAAAACGAAAGTAGTCGAGTATGGAGGGCAGAACCTGCCAAAATACTCGATAAATACATAAATAAATAAATAAATAAATGTCATTAAATCTAGCAAAAATTATATTTGCCATTAATTAAGTAATTAATTAATCCTGTTTGCTTCTTTATTTATTTATCTTTGTATAAATTCCCTTATTTATTTACTCTTCTATTTAATTCATTTTAATTTACCCTTTTATTTATTCATGTATTTATTTATTTATGCACGATTTAGTTTTTGCATTTATTTTTTATTTACATTGAGTGACAGCCCCCTCATTTGCATAATGAGGCAGAAATGCATAAAGAAATGTAAAAAGAAATGTGGAAAGAGAGAAATAAGTTTGGGGAAATAAATAAAAATATGTATTCTTGATTTTCGGGTGAACTGTGCCTTCAAACAAACCATCTAAAAACTCAAACAAATGCTAATATAGTTCTTTATGTGAGTGAGTAAACTGGAGCAGAAGACTTGAAGCTTTAAAGCGCTGACTGACTTTTGTGTGTTTTCAGAAATTCCTGTTCTTCGTGCTGAAGAGCAGCGACGTGTTGGACGTGCTGGTTCCCATCCTCTTCAGCCTGGACGATGCCAGAGCGGACCAGTGTGAGTCATACGGATTAAATATTAATCTTGTTTGTGCGTGCGTAATGAGATGAGTTGATAGATTTATGAAAACCTCACATCTTTTTGTTTGTGTGCAGCTCGTGTGGGCCTCATGCACATCGGCGTGTTCATTCTCCTGCTGTTGAGTGGAGAGAGGAACTTCGGCGTCCGTCTGAACAAACCGTACACTCTCCGCGTCCCGATGGACATTCCTGTTTTCACAGGAACCCACGCTGACCTGCTCATTGTGGTGAGAGGACGTCTGTTACAGGATGTTTTATATTCTCTCTTAAAGTGTGGTTGTATGAGCTACTTCTCCATAGTCAGCGTATTACCTACAGGAGATGGAGTTTGGAGAAACAGACCGGAGTACCAGCACGGGGATCTGTAGTATTTTCTGATATTCTCTGAATGAATACATAACAGCAGAGCTCTCACTGTAAATATTCCCTTTTAATTTTTCATGTTTAGATCTTCCACAAGATCATCACCAGTGGACACCAGCGGCTCCAGCCTCTGTTTGACTGCCTGCTCACAATAATAGTGAACAGTGAGTATCACAGATGAAATGTCGCTCCCTGGTGGCTCAATATGAGAACTGCAGAGTATTTTACCCTTAAAGCCTCGATCTGGTATCACAACAAATACTGATAGGCATGACAACTATTATGTGGGAGAAATGGGCCGGATCTGGAATCCATCTTCTGGGTGAAATTGATATATTTTATAATATTTTTTTATTTTTATAAATGACAGTTTATCACAACATTAAATTGATATATTTTATAATAATTTTTATTTTTATAAATGACAGTTTATCACAACATTAAATAGATATATTTTATAATAATTTTAATTTTTTTTATAGATGACAGTTTATCATAACATTAAATTTACATATTTTATAATAATTTTATTTTTTTATAAATGAGAGTTTATTGCATTAAATTGATACATTTTATAATAATTAATATTTTTGTAATTGACTGTTTATTACAACATTAAATTGATAAATATTATAATATTTTTTATTTTTACAAATGACCATGTATCACAACATTATTTTGATATATAATTTTTTCATTTAATCAAATAATTGTTTTTATAATATTTTTTACTCTATGTGCAGGTTGTAATTATTAATCAAATCATTATTTTTCTTAATATTTTTTTTTCTTTTTTGTGGACGTTTGATCAGATGTTTTCAGTTTAAAAAAAAGAGGGAACAGTGAACAGTTGGAATGTGATTTTATGAGGTGTGATAACATCTATTTTTTTCTGTTGTCCTATCAAAAAGAATTGCAGAGTATTTTAAAGCCTCCGTCTCTGCCCTCCACAGTTTCACCTTATCTGAAGAGCCTCTCCATGGTGGCGTCCAACAAGCTGCTCCACCTCCTGGAGGCCTTCTCGTCACCCTGGTTCCTCCTCTCCTCCCCACAGAACCACCACCTGGTCTTCTTCCTGCTGGAGGTCTTCAACAACATCATCCAGTATCAGTTTGATGGTGAGAACATACACGTGAAGTCAAATAAAACACCGTTATGGCACCAGCTTCCACCGATTTACAAAATCTCCCTCACAGGTAACTGCAACCTGGTGTACGCCATCATCAGGAAGCGTAACGTCTTCCACCAGTTGGCTAACCTGCCGTCCGACACGGCGTCTATTCAAAGGGTGCTGCAGAAGAAGAGGAAGTCTGGGATTTCCAGGGCCAACTCTAAAGAGACAGAGTCCAAGGAGGGCTCCAGACCTGCTGGACCTGCTGAGCCGGGCACACTCAAAGCCAGCTTAGAGGCCACTCCAGGTACGCTGAACGCTTCATGATGATCGTCTAAGAACTCTAAAGGTTGTTTAACTGCAAACCCTGCAAAGCCAAATAAAGCTACTGCTCTACTGTAGGTTCTCTTGCGTCCTTTAGGAATCGATAAGATAACAGAGAAGTCCCAGGTGAGCCTGGACGGTACCATGGTGGCTGTGCCTTATCCAGACTCTCCACAGACGACTGCTGACAGCAGCGCCGGAGCCGGAGCCAGCGACACCGAGTCCAACTCAGAGAGAGACCACGAGGTGCTCCAGGCTTCACATCACTCACACTCTCACTTTTATAGTTTCTGTCTGCAGTTAAAGTGACTCTCCGTGCTTTTATTCTGCCGTCAGGTCTACCACACCGAGTCCGAGGCAGCGAGGAGTCGGTTGTCGAGTGTGTCATCAGCAGCAGCAGTCTGGAGCGCCGACACAGACTGGGTGAGTCTTTTCTACTGTTTCTATCCTTCCGATCTTTTAGTCTATCCTCCATCTAGGGTGACCAGATCCCAACAAACCAAATGTGGGACACGTTACCAAGGCTGAAATGTTAACCTGCACTTGACCCCATACTTGCCAACCCTCCCGATTTTCCCGGGAGACTCACGTTTTTCATCGCCCTCTCCCAGTTTCCTACCGAGGTCACAATTCTCACAGAGGTCACAACAGAGCTACACCAAATGTCGTTTCCCGGCGGAAGAGAGCAGTCTATGCTCACGACACAGTGCAGTTTGAGCTCATATGTGAGCGGCGCTCGTCATGGTGCAGCGCGACGCAAGCCATTAGAAATAACGGGTTTCAGAAACAGTGGTGTCGTTGTCGCGTTGTGTCTGAAAGGACCTTCAGTGAGTGAGAGACGGAGAGAGAAATGGAGAGAACGAAGAGAAAGAAATACTCAAGCAGGAGCAGAAAATGAATAAAAACTGATGAATATTAGTTTATGCCAGATATTCACACGCTAAGTTCACACCAGAGGGGCGAATTATTCAGGTTTTCTTTCCTGGGAATTAAAGGTAAAATCAAAAGTTTAAAATAAAAATGCTGTTGCAGTGTACTTATTATTTTATTTTCATTGTTTTAAAGTCACCAGAATACAGGAAACAAAATCTCTGAAACTCATTTTTTTCTGGGAGAGGACCCCCAGAACTCCCGCTTTGTTTTTGAAGTCCTTCCTTTCTTTAAGGTTTTCGAGGTCGGCAAGTATGCTCGATCCACGTGTGTTCATTTTGACAGCAAACACAGCGCTGTGATGACAGCCTCCCCTGCTTTCTGCACAGCCGTTGAATAAAAGCCAGATTTGATAGAAGCGTCTGTCCTGCAGCGGTTGGACTCTTGAAAACTAGAGCCAATGAAAATGTGGGACATCGTCTCAACAACTGGAATAAAAAAATTCTGTGCAGTCCGTTGTAAAGTGGGACACCCGGTCACTCTACCTCCGTCATGCTGCTTGTGTGTTCTCAGGTGTTGTCATGGAAGGCGAAACTTCCTCTACAGACCATCATGCGGCTGTTACAAGTCCTGGTCCCTCAGGTGGAGAAGATTTGCATCGACAAGTAAGAAACTTTTTAATCTTTTAATCTCTGAAGCAAATAGATTATATGACTTCTCTGTTAAAGGGGCTCTATGTAAGAATCAGAAATTACTTGTTAACAGTGACACCTGCGGCCGTTAAGTCAACGACAGTCGAAGCACTGTTGGTTTCACAAATAACTGAATACTTCATCTTCTGGCACATCAGCACCACATTATCATCAGTGTGTTTATTACACAGAAAGATCCACATGGACCTGGGGGAAATAGCCTCTTTTGTGGAGGAGGAAATTACTTTTATTCTCGTAATGTTATGACTTTTTTCTCGTAAAGTTATGACTTTATTCTCATAATATTACAAATTTATTCTCGTAATATTACGACTTTTTTTCTTGCAAAGTTTTGACTTTATTCTCATTATATTGCGATTTTTTTCTCATAATATTATGACTTTTTTCTCGAAATCTCAGGATTTTTCCCTCCTCAATGTGGCCCTAATACTCCGTCATAGTTTTGAGACTCTTGAGAAAAATATCTGTCTCTTCAGCTGCTAAATGTTCCACTTTCTTCCCCAGCTACTTGCTAACTTTGTCTCACTGTGTTTGGTGTTGGGCAGGTAGTGTACTGTGGGTTTATCAGAGCTTTTTCACTGAAAACCACAACAATAAAGTTGTGGGCCGTAAAACCAAAATAATGAGCAGGAAGATGCTAAAATGCTCCGTACAGCTCTGAAAAACTCGCAGTTCTCTGCACGATCATCACTACAAGTCACATCACAGTCATTTCATCCATTGTTAATATATCAATGCTGATTAGTGGCGCTTTAATCATTCACATTAACTGTTGTGGTCGTCCTCAGGGGTTTGACAGACGAGTCAGAAATCCTGAAGTTCCTTCAGCACGGCACGCTGGTCGGCCTCCTGCCCGTCCCTCATCCCATCCTCATCAGGAAGTACCAAGCCAACGCCGGCACGGCCATGTGGTTCCGCACCTACATGTGGGGAGTCATCTACTTACGGTGAACGAGCTGAACACGAGCCTCTCTATGTTACCTGTTTATTTAGGATCCAGATAAAAAAGACAACGGAGCAGTACTAGATAGTAGATAGTAGTACTAGAAGTAGATTTATTTCAGACTTTCTTGACTTGAAAAATGATCTTTTAAATTGACAAACATCAGAAGTGTGATTCGAAAAGTGTTTATCTCTCTCCGTTGACTACCGTTCATGTTTTTTCCAAAATAAGGTCCCACGGTGGTCCACTGGAAGTCGCCTCTCTATAAGCTTCACGGCTCAAGTTTTTTAACAATGACTTGTTTTTCCTCTCTGTCTCTTGTTGCCGTAGCAACGTGGATCCTCCAATCTGGTACGACACGGACATCCGGCTCTTTGAGATCCAGAGGATTTAGAGCAGCCGTTGACTTTGTTCTTTTCACCAACAACGAGATCTGCAGGTTTTTTTTTTACTTTCCTCACACCTGAACTGTTGATCGGAGGAACTTTTCACACCTTTCTGGTGTTATTTAAAGAAAAACAAGCAGCGATAATCTCGTTCTTCATTCTTCCTGACAACTTTCAGGGTTCAGACACAAAAAATTAAGAATGTCTAAACGTGTCAAAACATTAGTTACCGTGTATCACATACAACCTGTATTACAAGCAATGCCAAACGGTCATTAAATTTGACTTAATCTTAAAACGTGACATTTATTGAACATTTATTACAAGTTCCAGTCAAGCTCTTCAACTCCAAACTGGGATAAACATTTCTTTATGGAGCCGGCTTATAAACGGAGGCAGGACACAGGAAAGACATTTCACTTGCTTAATTGGCTCACATCACAATAGACATACGTGTTTCGGCATTGAGCCTTCTTCAGAGCGTGTGAGGTATAAAGATTCAGTTCAGTAATAAACAGACATACAGTAACATACATTACATACAATGTTGAGCTCCACAAAACACTGTTCCTGGCCATTACTGGTTCACTATTAAGACCATACTGTACACTAGATGGCGATAGGGGGACACTTGAATTAACCTCATTCATTTTTAATTAATTTAATTAAAAATTAATGAGGTTTATTCAAGTGTGTGTCAAAAGTTTTTGAAACCAAATCACAGCATGGCTTTTTCTATGGTGTTCCTCAAGGTCTTGATGTCTTAATGTGGTATTTCGGAGGGATTATTGATCATTTGTTATCAATTCTCCAGTGGTAAAAAATGGTTAAATTTAGCACCAAATCTGTGTAACAAATGGTATCAACCCCAAAAGTTGCTGCAATAACTTATGAGACATAATAGAGCATGGGGATGGCCATCATATACTTCTATCATAATGTTCTAAACCCTTATACACTTTCATTCATGATTCATGATGACACAATTAATTCATGTTTATTTCTGATTTATGAAATAAATTATCAAATTAATCTTCAGGTTCCCAGCTTTCAGATGATGTACACCACTTCTATGGGACATCTACTGTTGACCTGCTATCTGCCCCTAAAGACCCTAAAGCCAGCTATTCAAATCTTTAAGAACCCTATTCGAAAACAATATGGGAATCATTTCCGATATATCCAATATAAAACAATAACATTATTATTCAAAATAATAATGACAATAATAATAATAACAGTAATAATGATAATAATGACTATAATGACTATAATAATAATAATAATAATAATAATAATAAAGTTTGTTTGAAATCTCATCTGAGAATGTTACCAGGGTGACGCCGTTGCCTAGCAACAGCTGCTACACAGTGGTTGTTGTTTTGGTGGGCGGGGCTTATGGAACACTCTGAAGTGATGACATCATAAGAATGACTTTGAAGTGATGTAATAAGAATGGCTTTGAAGAATTCGTCTGGAGTAGACCACAAATAGCTGCCTAAGGTTTAAACCAGCCAACACTCTCCAACGATCAGACAGATTTATTTGCCGAGTTGACTCTAAAATAATCGCGACGCGTTGAATTTAATCGACCATGGATACTTCAGGAACAGCACAGAAACAGGCGATGCCTAAGGTCGATGTTGGTCATCTTGTTTGCCCCCTGCTCAGATCCTTTTTTAAAGGGATGACAGAGGAACAGTGGGGACTGATGGAATCAGGCACTCCTGATGACACCACTGTAGTCATGATGGCAGAAACAGTGTGCGACGTAACTGCAACACTGACAAACGCCGTCTTGAAATCTCTTGTGAACACAACGGTGGTGCCTGCGGGCCTGGTGAAATCCATACTGGACGGCAAAATCGCTGAGAGTTTTGCCGAAGCTCTGGACGTCGAGGACCCGGTCCAGTGTACCAGCTCAGCAGAGTTGACGGACTTGATCGCTGAAGACGTCACAGCCAGTGTCCAAAATGCCCTCCACAGTCCCGTGGGCATACCTCAGCGCCTCACTTCTCCCGTCAAACTTGAAACCATGACTCGTCGTGCCTGTGAATTGTGTAAGATATTCTCAGGTAAGATGAAGGCTGTGTTCTCACCTCGACCACAGAAGCAAAGGTCAAGATCCATCACCTCCCAAGAAACAACTGAGGAACCAGAAAACCCGGAGAAGATCTCATTGGACCCTGTGACTGAGACTGAAAAAGTGGCAGAAGTCATCAGGAATGAGTTGAATGAGATCATTGACCCTTTCTTGGTTGACGTACCAGACTCTGAGTATGAGCTGCTGCAGTCTCAACGCTCTCAGGAGATTGACGCTGTTGCAGAAAGCATTATTCAGACTCTTGCTGAAGACAAGATGGACAGAACAAATGATGCAGGGTCAATTTCAACAGAGCAACCACACAAGAGCAAACTTGAAGACATAGAGAGCAAAATCAAGACGCTTTTCAAAGACAGCTTCTCCAAATCTTGGATCCATCGAATCGTGGCAAAGCTGAAGGACAGATTCCCCCAGGACTCCAAAGTCCAAAGCAGGAAGTCAACGGAGTCAACGAAGTCACTCACAGACGAGCTTGACGATCTGCTTGAAAAACAAGAACTTGCTCCACACACAACCATTCCCGGAGATCAAGTCTTGACATTCACAGAGGCCTTATGTGATCTCCTGTACAAATACCTCACAAATGGGGACGAGATCATCCGCGAACCTTTTAGAAAGGGGCTGTTTCGCAAAGTGCAAGTGCCAGTTCCTCCGGAACATGCTGCCATGTTTGCTGACTTGCAGAAGACTGCGCTCAGCTTCCTGACAATGACCAGATGGTGGCAGATGTATCAGGCCTACAACCACACTAAAAGGTTGACCGACACTATAATGGCCACTGAGTCAGAAGTGATCGACCTCAGGGAGAACGAAGCTTTGGCAGCGACAAGAAAACTGTTGTCCGTTACGATATTGGTGGAGCAGCTGGTTTCGCGGACATTCAGGAAAGCGAAAATCTTCTGGACCACTACAGATACCAACGCCATCATTGAGCGCCTGTTTGATGGAATATGGGCCGAAGTCAAGGAGGTGGATTTTGACATCACCCCAAAAACGTTCAATAACCTTGACGAGACCATTTTCCAGGACCTCTGTCAGAAGTGGGGCAGTGCAGAAATGGTGCTGGTCTCCTTGATTTCGGGCGAACTGGAACTTAGAGACCACATCGCCTCCTCTGTCAGAGCTCACCTGATGACGCCACCGAGACAGAGTTGCTCCATCGGCAGGTTCTTCTCCTCTGTGGGCAGAGACTTCTCCAATGTCTTCAGACGGGGACGGGGACGGGTTGATGTTATGTAGGTGAAACATCTAATGAATGATTCAATAAAATAAAAAATAATAATGCATTTCTGCTCACCTCTCATCATTTGCTGTAAGAGCTGTAAATATTCAATGCAGACTGAATTCACATCCACAGGCTATACTGTATGTGTTCTCCTCTGTGACAGGGCTGTTTAGTGCACGGCTCGACTGCAACAATCAGATTTTTATTGTGTCAGAGTTTTATTTATATGTTTAGCTGTCATATTTTCCCTTTAGTGTTTAAGACCTAATCAAAGTGCTTCATGCAAAGGGCTGCACAAAGAAGACAATGACTTGATTGATTTTATATATATTTTTTTTTAAGAAAAGATGCTTAAATGAGTGAGGGGGATTAACTAGTATTTAACTAGTATTTAATAATTTAACTGCGCTTGCATGGGACAAATGATTTCTTATAGACATTTTTGGTGGCTCGTGGCAGTCTAAAGCGCCTTCCTGAGGGCCTAAATAAATAAATCTTTGTCGATTATGACTGATAAAAAACTGTGAAATTATTCTCTTTATTTGGTATGTACAAATTAATTTGAGATGAGCATGTTTCTTTTATTTTATGTGATTTATTATTTATCTATTTTTTAACTGCACTGATCAGGAGAAGCCCTCCAAATTTCGTTGTACCATGTACAATGACAATAAAGCTTTCTATTGTATTCTCTCTCTCTATATATATACACTATTGCAAATTTCCCCACTGTGGAACTAATAAAGGAATATCTTAGACATACATATTTTCTTCTTTATTTCTTTATTTCTTTATTATTTTTTCTTACTTGTTCCTTGACCAGTTTTACTTTATTTATATTCACTTTGAATGTTATCTTTGATATATGTTTTTGCCCATGCTCATTTTATGCTCATTATGATTTTTGATAACAAATAAAAAATAAATAAATAAAAGATAAATAAATAAAAAGAAGTAACTGGAGACACATTTTTTTTTTTACTCCACGTAGATCATAAACACTTTAATATAATAATGACTCCTTTAAAATCTGTTGAGAAATGTATCCAGAAAAACGGCAGCTCCCCCGTTCTCCTTTTTTATTTTTAAAGATACTGATTTTAAAACATATTTGATCATGATTGATAACTTAAAACTCAGAAATTCTAAATTGACTAAAACTATTAAATTGTTTAGACATTTATTCCAATTGTTTAACAGACCTTGAATGTTTTTTTTATTTTTATTTTTTATTTTTATTAATATTTTCCTTTCCTTACATTTTATTTGTTGTATAATTAATAATTTATTTTTATATTATTTTTATACTGTAAAATAGTTTTTGCAGAATTGTAATGAAAAATCTGAACATGCGAATATTTTATATAGAACTTTTGAAATAAAAATATATATGTAAATATACACTCACCAGCCACTTTATTAGGCACACCTGTTCAATTGCTTGTTAACACAAATAGCTAATCAGCCAAACACAAGGCAGTAACTCAATGCATTTAGGCATCTAGAGGTGGTGAAGACGACTTGCTGAAGTTCAAACCGAGCATCAGAATGGGGAGGAAAGGGGATTTAAGTGACTTTGAATGTGGCATGGTTGTTGGTGCCAGACGGGCTGGTCTGAGTATTTAAAAAACTGCTGATCTACTGGGATGAGAATGGTCCGAACAAGAGAAAATATCCAGTGAGCGGCAGTTGTGTGGACGGAAATGCCTTGTTGATGTCAGAGGTCAGAGGAGAATGGGCAGAGTGGTTTGAGATAATAGAAAGGCAACAGTAACTCAAATAACCACTCGTTACAACCAAGGTATGCAGAATACCATCTCTGAACGCACAACACGTCCAACCTTGAAGCAGATG
>CAKAKR010061220.1:6369-33236 GCA_916700685.1 Adelosebastes latens | reverse complement strand
TATTAGTTGTGTCCCATCTTGTTGCTAAATAATAATTAATGTGCTGCTAAAGACATGTAAATCCAGAGGACAGATGATAATTTTGTAATGGGTTATGTATGACTAATGTTGATGTGTTTAGTTTTTTTGTCTGATGGGTCTTACTTGTCTGTCTGTCTATGGTAACAGTATGTCTATTGTATGTGTACTTTTTCTCAAACTGAGCTGCCTATGGATGCAAAATGAATTACAGTGCAAACTGACAATAAAGTTGTATCGTATCGTATCTGAATCCACTCTCCTGTTCTGTTCTGCAGCTGTCGGGACAGTTTTCTCAGCGGCTGTTCAGGAAGCTGCCACCTCGAGTGTGTGTCCCATTGAAGAACATTGTCAGCGAGGAGTTCCTGAGAGCAGGGTCAGTGTGTGTGTGTGTGTGTTTACAAAATGGGTTTGTTGTCATTAAGCACATTGTATTACACAGTGGACTGCAGTACACCTTGTTAAGCTCACTGAGAGCATTTCAAACCAAATGGTGTGTGAATCAGGATTGTTGATGCTCTGATGTCTGAATATGATCCTGCTTGTAGGGATGCAACTTTTCCTCTCCCAATACGATAATCTTACATATTACATCAAGACGACATTCATAACAGCACAGTCCAACAACAGGGAGTGCCACAAGATGACAGAAGTACAGTTTATAGTTGAATTGACACAGACAAAATGTTTTGTCAAGTTAGCAATCTACACAGACAATTAGATTGTCAAAGTCATTTTGTGGCAAATGAAGTACAGTTCAAAGCTAAATAGAAATAGACAAATGTTTTGTCTCATGTTCAATCGACATAGTGCGCATGTGACATAATTTTGGCACAAATTGAACCCCATAAAAAACAATGAATGTAACTGATAGTGGAATCGAGAATTGTACATTTTATAATGACATTGACTAACAAAACTTAATTTAATATGGATCTATCACATCATGGCCGAAACCTGATCTGCTTTATAACGTCACTATTGGTGCCAGTACTAATCTGACGTATCAGCTTTGTTGCATCCCTACCTGCTAGTGACCATTACATCCAGAATAAGGATTGACGTATAATATTGTTCAAGCTGCGACATGTATGACAGCGGTGTGTCACTATTTTTGGTTCCAGTCATGTCTTTCTCGGCTTCACCAAATGCGGCCGCTACGTTCTGTCCTACACCAGCGACTGTGGAGAAGATGATGATTTCTCTTTCTATACCTACCATCTATATTGGTGGGAGTTCAACCTGCACAGTAGACTCAAACAGGTAAAGGAAAGGAAATGTACTCGCTAAAACCTCAATGTGTTCCATCCTGAAGATTCACATGTAAACAGAGGAGGGCTAATTAGATGCATTACCTTGTCCTCCTGTAAGAGTTATAACTGGAGAACTTAGATAAGTCAACTTAATGTATAGATACCTTGTTCTTTGTCTCATTTCTGCCTTTTCTCTTTAGGTCCATCATGTTCGTCTGTTTGCAGGAGAGGAAATCTACAGTGACCTGTACCTGACTGTGTGTGAGTGGCCAAATGACCACTCCAAAATTGTCATCTTTGGCTTCAAGTAAGGAATAATAAACACATTGATCAACGGCCATATGGAGATGATTCAGTTTAAGCTATGTTATTGCAGTGTGTAGGTAATGATAAATGATTCATGTGTGGTTCTTCCTGACAGTACACGCAGTTCAAGTTCCGTTCTGATGAACTTAATGATGAGTGATGAAAACAACAGAGACATCTACATCACTATTGCCTCCATGCCTCCTCCTAAACCTTGCTCTTTTTGCTGCCCAGTTCCCTCAGCCACTACCATACGCACAGGTAAACACACACACACATGCTACTTTACTGTTCTCACTGCGTCCGCCTCTCTCTCTCTCCCTCATCCGACTACATCCTTTTCTCTCCCCAGGGAGTGGCGAGTGTCTGGAGCATGGCTATGTGCTCAACAGCAGGTATCAGGTGGTGTACCCGTTTCCAACTTTCCAGCCAGCGTTCCAGCTGAAGAAGGACCAGGTCATCCTGTTAAACACCAGCTACTCTCTGGTGGCCTGCGGCATCTCACTCTGCCCAGGTAACACACACATACACAAATAGCTGTATCAGCACATTTATTTATCCTTGTCTTTTTCTTATGTCTAAAATCAGACTATGCATTAGAGTTGTTCCGATACCGATACCAGTATCGGAAATGCGTCCGGCGAGTACGCCAGTCTATGATCCAATCCCATAATTCATTAACCCAGAAGAAAATCAACTTGTTTAACCGGAAATCAATTCCTCTTCGCCGCTCCAAAACAGTAGGCTTCACTTATAAGAATAATAATAACTTGGATTTATATAGCGCCTTTCAAGAAACCCAAGGCCGCTTAACATAGACATGTGCCGTCGCCCTGGATGTATCATGGCTGCCACTGGCAGCTACTGTTTCAGAGCAGCGAAGAAGAAGTGATTGCAGGTAGTTCATCACGTTACAATAGCAAACAACAATAGTGTGGTGCTAGTGGAGAGGGTAACGGTAACGGTAGTCAGAGCGAGGAAAATGTCAGCCATTTGGCAATATTTCACAGTGGAAAATCCAACAAGTAAAACAGCGATATGTACAGTAAGTAAGGCTTCCGTTTCCAGGTGGCAGTGCCCTGGTAGGGTGTGTGAAGACTGTACCCTGCAGGACAAATTAGCACGCAGTCTGTCCACTGAGGAGACAGCTAAGAGAATACAGAGTTGTTATTTATTCCTAGCTTCATTTATTTACGTTCTTTGTAACAGACAAAGTGAATAATAAAAGAAAGTTCTATTGCATTCATTCTCAGTATGTATTTGTTCATGTTTTACAAAGGGTTTACCCTGAGCCAGGCCATACAACCAAGATAGTAATCCTATCATCTCCATACATGGTCAGTAGGAAACAGCTGTTAAATAACAATAACTATATATATTTTTTTATCACGCTGATATGGGATCGTTACTCGGCATCGGCCAATACTGCAAGTTCAGGTATCGGAATTGGTATCAGGAAGAAAAAAATGGTATCAGAACATCTCTAGTTAGACTATGTTTCCAGATATGATGCACTACTCAGGGTCTAAATGGGCCATTTTGAGGAAGAACTAGATTTGGTGGGAGGAGGGAGTAATGTCGCACCAGGTCAACAAAGGCCAGAGAATTCTGACATGATAATCTCTGTTGTGTCCAAAATGCCAAATTGGTTCCGCTGTGTTACAATGATAAAGATAAAATGACCAAATGTTATTCTTGATACTCCTTTTCATTCTCATGAATCCAGGCCTGTAAGATTTTTCAATATCAGGCTGATGTTGTGTAGCCGTATTTCAGCATCTCTTTGTATCTGCATCTTGTCTCTCGCAGGTAAGCAGGGTCAGTCATCGCAGATTCTTTACACAAAGAGAGCAGCTCTGTCAAGTCAACCCGCCGCATCTTGTCCCTCCACCTCCTCGGCCTCTTCTTCCTCACTACCTCAGGGATCTCCCGAAAGCCGACTGCCACCTAGCAAACCTGCTCCAATTCCCTCATCTCCTAGCCAGTCACAAGCAGCCGTGCGAGCCCGGGAGTTTGCAGCTGACCTCTTCAGACGGGCCCAGGGAGGAGGAGGAGGAGGAGGGAAAGAAAACGAAGTCCAGGCAGAAAGGAGAACAGCTGATGGTGGTGAAAAAGAGGCAGCACAGATACCAGGAGACAAAGGGATAAATGTAGAGAGGAGGAGAGAGGAGGAGGATTGTAGAGATAGGAGGGAGGAGGAGAGACGGACTAGTTTACCACAAACGTCCACATCAGGCGGGAGCCACAGTTTGCCACAGTGCTCTGAACCAGTGATGTCTCCTGCCTCCTCTTCCTCATCCCCTTCATCCCCTGCGACCCCATCCTCATCCCAGGAGGTCGGCCCCAGCGAGCCTGGCTATGTCAACTATTCATGTCTGCACTACCGCCTCCAACAGCCAGGGGCAGCAGAGCAGAATACAGGAGCTGCAGGAGGTGAGAGAAAGAGGAGAGGACACCAAGAATGAGTGAAAATAACCTTCGTCAGGTCTGTCAGTCCGAAGTTGCTGACCGGCATTCTTCCCTGTTTCTGTCTCTCCAGGTTATGAAGACGATAAAGTTCAGCTACCTTTCACAGTCACTGACCTTAAAGGAAGGAGCCTGCAGCTGGTCACCGGGCCACATAATGGACAGGTGCGTGTTTACATCAGTACATATATATATATATATATATATATATCAAGTTGCCCTACCAGTCCTTGAAATACTGGAATCAATAATCAGCTGCAGGCATTTATCTCAGAGCACTGCATCAGTCAGATTTGACAGACAATCATAGCATCATCTCGACTGTTAAATTGTTTTTTAATTATTTAATTTCTAATTTAGACAATAGGAAAAATTGTGCTTCCATATTCATAAAAGCCTTTGATACAGTTGATCATTCTTTACTAGGGCTGCACAATTAATCTAATATTGATCTCGATCACAATTTTGGGTTCCCACAATTAAATGAACATGATGGACTGCGATATTGACGATTAAAATGCGTACTCCGCTCACAGAAAAACTCAATCAAATCAAGCGCCTCATAAACTGACAGTCAGTCACCACCTTCACTTTTGGGGAGCTGTCTTGCCGCTGCGGGCGCACCCTACAGCAACAGCCTGTGAAAAACGTACCTGAATGTTGTGCCTGTGGTCCAGAGTAGAAGAGTAATATACTGTATATTAAAATGCACTGAATTCAGGTGAAGATAAATCTTATTTTAAAGGCAGGGTGGGTGATCTTGAGAAACTAGCAAGAGTACACTAGATTTTTAAAAATGATCCAGCCAAAAAAACGAGCCCAGTGTTGCCAACTCTTTTCCAATGAAGGTAGCTAGCAGCACTAGCTGCTAACTAAATCCAGAAGTCACTAAATCTAGTGAGAAACACTGACAGCCTGTCACTTCAGACCTCCTTCCAAAGCCACTCCCCCACAATTATCATTACGAACATAAACATCATAATGAATGTAAATAATGAACATGGCTATTGTTAGTACTCACAGCTGTCAAGCTAGCAGCTTGTGGAAGACTCCAGTGAGTGCACGGGCAGAGTGCACGGGCAGAGTGCACGCAGACAGGTAGTTCATCCAATCATTTCATTCAGGCCAAATGAAATGATGAGATTTATTACAGTCCCTCCTTTTTTTTTGTCAGAGCATTTGATTTATTGATTGCTGTTGGGGTGTAATGAGAATTTCAATTAATATAACAAAAATGTTTCTAAAATCTTAACCAACCCTGCCTTTAACTCTTATGTTGATGCAAAGAGTTGTTATTTGCAGGAATATAGCACAACATGGAAGTGAAAGCAGTGCTCTGTTGATTTAAATGTGAAAGTGCAATGAAAATATTTTGTCCCTAAAATCAATGAATAATCGTGATCTCAATATTAATCAAAATCATTGTGGTTATCATTTTAGCCATAATCGTGCAGCCCTATTCTTTACTGTTACAAACGTTATTGTTTGTCGGCTGCAGAAGGGACGCTGGTAACTTTTGAAGAGCTGCCTATCGGACAGAGATCAGTGTATGAGGGTAGAAATGTCCCAGTCTCGGTCCCTGCTGGTTACAATGTGGGTTAGAATGTTACACAGTCTAATGAAATATTCTGCTCACCTAAAAGTCAGTCAAAACACTACAAGACCATTTTCTATAATGTCATGTACATGCCTGTAACTTCTGTAGCAGAGCCTGCATTCAGTGTTACATTTTAGTGTAACTGTAAACAGAGCATTTCTGCTCAGTTAACTAAAAAGAAATGTAATTCACATGTGTAACTAGGGAGGGTTTGTGTGTTTAATCTTGGTACCTTTTAAAAAGTTTGCATACATCTGAACCTGTGTGTTCTCTCTTGCAGAGTGTGTGTGTGGAGCAGTTGACTCTAGACTTTGAGTATCTTATCAATGAGGTGATCAGAAGCGATGCTGCCTGGGCCCCTCAGTTCTGCTCCTTCAGCGACTACGATGTTGTGATATTAGAGGTCAGTACGTACACACACACACACACACACACACACACACACACAGAGAGAGTTTTCCTCCAATATTGATGGGATTGCAAATAACAAGTCTCATTAGACCCGCAGTCTTTGGGTTCACTGTATTTTACGTAGCTAGACACAATATGATCACTTGACTTGTCCAGTACACAGTTGTTGACTTTAGAGCCTAGTTCTCTCTGGTCTTTAAATTTAAGGATTATAATGAAACTTTTATCAGTGTGTCCCAGAAAGGTAAAGTCACAGGGCTTTTAATAAACTCCCAGGTGAATTTTCACATAATTAACTTAACAGAAACATGTTAAAATATACACATGTCTGTCTTGTTTCGCGTATTGTATTCGCTACAATAAATACATTTTCATGCCTCTGTGGCTGGCCCGGAGGCATTATGTTTTTGGGTCAACCGTCCGTCCGCCTGTCCCATTCTCGTGAACGTGATACCTCAGGAACGCCTTAAGGGGAATTTCTTCAAATTTTGCACAAATGTCCACTTGGACTCAGGGATGAACTGATTATAATTTGGTAGTCAAAGGTCACTGTGACCTCACAAAATGAATGTAAACTGCAACTTGACTGGTTGGTGGAGACGTACAGCCGTGAGGCGGTAATTCTAGTTAGCTCTCATGTTTCTGAGCTGACAAAATAAGGAAGGAAGAACATTTTGCCATTTGACCTGGACGTGTGATTGATGTGTATCAGGTGTGTCCTGAAACCAACACTGTGATGATCAACATTGGTCTGCTGTTACTGGCCTTCTCCAACTCGGACGAGGAGCACTGCAGGTACTTGTCCTAAATAAACCCAAAGCCTTCTTCAGCCCTGCATCTGCCACTTTTTTTTCCTGTCCCCGCTAAGTCTGCTTTTCATCATTTTTGTTCCCAGGCCAAACACATATCATTCAAACCTCCAGGTCAGCTGGGACCTAAACACAGGTGTGTGTTGCACCGTGGGTGTAGGTGACCTTACAGAGGTCAAGGGTCAGACCAGGTGAGGAACTTCTGCAAACCCCCTCACACGCACACAGCTTTCTGTCCGTCTCTTTCCTGTTATGCTCTGTTTATTTCTGTTGTGTTAAAGGTGTCAACATTTATCTCTCTTGTCAGTGGGAGCGTGTGGAGTTCTTACAGGAAGTCCTGTGTGAACACAGTGATGAAGTGGTTGGTTCCCGAGAGCAGCTCCCGCTACATTAATCGCATGACCAACGAAGCTCTACACAAAGGTGAGTTGTATACACATTTGCGCACACTTTTAGTGTCCTGATGTCCTTTTAAAGTGTTTATTTCAGATCAATTCAGTTGTAGTGTTTAGTATTAGTGTAGGTTAAATTTGAGCTGCGCAGTTTTTTTATTGCAGGAAACTCTTAGGAGCTATTATCTGTACTGTGTGGACCCCAGGTGCCAAAAGAAACACTGAGTTTGGTGTGTTCAGACCTTTCAGACAGAAAGAAAAAGTTTTTAAGACAAAGATCCCAGCCACTGTTGGTAGTTTTACAGTCTTTGCAAACTCATTTTTTCTTTATTTGTGTGTAGTTAAGTGTGAATAGTAACTCGTCTTCTCACCTGTAGGCTCGTCCCTGCAAGTGTTGGCAGATAGTGACCGATGTACCTGGATCGTATTATGAAGAAAGAAGAAGTGTCAAAGCAACAGAAACAAAAGCACACGCAGATAACACGTCGACACGGCCTCATCGTCAGTACGGAGCTCGACCTGAAATCGGAGCATAACTGCAAACGTCCAGCGACTGCGCTTTGGTAACATGTAGTTCAAAACGTGTCAAATTGAAACCGAACAAAGAGCGCTCTGGATGCTGTAAAGATGAAGTTTTTTTTGGGTGGTCTGTGTTTAATTTTACAGGTTTCATCATCTTTTTTTTGTTATTGTATACTGTATTATTGCAACCACCAAAAACAAGAGCTGGACTGAACGAAGATTTCGTTTTTACTTTTTAGTTTTTATACATAAAGACGTACCGTTATTGTAGTGTGAATGTTTCTGATGTGTGTGTCTGTAACTGAGCGTATGCAATATCTGCACCTGTGTGATGTTCACAAGGGGATTTTATCCAGAGAATTACTGAGTGTATGTGTGTGTGTGTGTGTGTATGTGTGAGTGTGTACGCATGTTTAATGTGTATGTAACATTTGACAGATTCTGCTGCTTTTGAACAAGTTGTTTCCTCACCCGGACCAGTTCAGAGTCTGGCTGTGTTGATTCATAAGGCTGCAGTATTTAAAATGAACCCAGTAAGATCTTTTGTAAACCTCTGTCATGGAAGTAGAGGGTTGTTGGGGGTGATCAGCTGCTCAGTTGGTTGACATGCTGTATGTTTACTGGCATGGAAGTTCTATTATTTTTGTGAAAATAAAACGTTGAAAGGTTTTCTGTCTGTTCTGTAGTCTGTTGTATTAAGACAATTCTGAAAACAGTCGACCAGGCCAATGGTTCCCAACCTGGGGGTCGTGAAAAATGTGTTGTGTTGCTTGAACTACTTGGTTGCAAGTCTTGTATTTGCTTTATTTCTCGAGAATTATTGGATAATTTTATCTCCCAGGTTACTCAAATAAAACAAGGAAAATATATCAGTTTTTTCCTTGAACCGGTTACAACTGGTAGACTATTGCGACCTGTTACAAGGGGTCCTAGACACTGTAGGCTTCATTTTTAAGGGACACTCCACTGATTTTACACATGAAGTACTGTTTACTTATCATGAAGAGTACCACTCAGTTCTCTAAAGTTTGAAAACTAAAGCTGTGAATCGATTAAAATATTTAATCTCATGATTGTCTATAGTTAAAGTTGAAGTAGGCGAGATTGGAGCAAATATGATTAAAAAAATATATATTTTATAAAACGGTCGCTATATCGTGACAGTAGTACATGAAACAGGTAACCTGAAAAAAACATGTGCCCCTGTGTCCTCCGGTGCTCCTAACAGCATCTGCAAGATCTCACAGACCGGAGGAAAACAACCAATCAGAGCCGAGCTGGAGTCTGCCATCCAGCAACCGTCTGAGAGCCGGCTGTCAATCACTCGCAAACTCTGATCAAACGGTCAAACTAGGCAGCGCTGATCAAATATGAATCAATATTCTGTTACTGTAATGCCTATTTCTCGCCTCAAATGTTTTCAGAATCATCTTGTAGTGTACTGTTTAGCTGTAAAATGAGAACATTTGTGACGCCACCGCCATTGGGAAAACTGGTGAAGGAACGCCAAGTTTTGGCCACATGACCGGAGCACAGCCAATAGGAACGCTCTCTCAATGAAACGACCTGTGATTGGTCAAAGTCTCCCGTAGATTTTTTAAAGCCTGAAAACAGAGCCATGAGGAGGTGTAGAAGTCTAGTTATCTCTCAGAACACTTGAATTACAATATGCTGAAAGGTTATTATGTAAGTTTAGCCCAATGATGCCAAAAATATATACTGCCTACTGCCACTTTAATCACGACTAATTGCAAATTAATCACATTTTTTATTTGTTAAAAATGTACCTTAAAATGAGATTTGTCAAGTATTTAATACTCTAATCAACATGGGAGTGGGCAAATATGCTGCTTTATTCAAGTGTCTGTATATATTTATTATTGGAAATCAATTAACAACACAGAACAATGATAAATATTGTCCAGAAACCCTCACAGGTACTGCATTTAGCATAAAGTATACGTTCAAATCATAACATGGCAAACTGCAGCCCAACAGGCAACAACAGCTGTCAGTGTGTCAGTGTGCTGACTTGACTATGACTTGCCCCAAACTGCATGTGATTATCATAAAGTGGGCATGTCGGTAAAGGGGAGACTCGTGGGTACCCATAGAACCCATTTACATTCACATATCTTGAGGTCAGAGGTCAAGGGACCCTTTGAAAATGGCCATGAGTTTTTCCTCGCCAAAATTTAGCGTAACTTTGGAGCGTTATTTAACCTCCTTCGCAACAGTTGGTATGACATGGTTGGTACCAATGGATTCCTGAGGTTTTCTAGTTTCATACCAGACCGGTATCACTCTAGCTCTAAAACTGAGCCCGCTACAACCTAAAAATCGCAAGTTGAATTAATGCGTTAAAGAAATTAGTGGCGTTAAAGCGAATTTGCGTAAACTTTGACAGCCCTATTTTCTATATATATTTTGTGAGTTTCCCAACTTTCTGGAAGTGTAATACTACATCACTGGAGTAACCCTTTAATGGCTCACAGGCCCAAAAGGTTGGGTTGGGTGATGTGGTTGAGCAAAGACCAAGAGCAAACAAAGTCTAGAGCGGTCCCATGAAGAAAAAAAAAAACTGGCACAAGTTTTGAGAGCAATCACATCCTTTTAGTTAACAGTGAGAATAAAGCTACAAACGTTGATCACAGATTTGAAGTACAAAGGTCTTCAGAATGACATCAAGAGGACCTCATTTAGAAAAGGTTCAGCAGCACAAGCTAAGGACAGAATCCAAGTCACAATTTTTTAGAATAGTGACATCGCAGTTAGCAGTTGATTTTATTTTATAGTCTGCCCTCACTATATGAATAAATGTAAATATACCCTTGTTTTCTATTTAGTGCTCTTTGGTGGGGTCTTGGTAGACGGACCATCCTGAACGGCAGCCCAACATCTGCTCATGCCGTGTGAGAAGCTGCTGGTTGAGCATGTGCTCTTTGGAAAGTCACCATATTCACATGCTTCGTCCATCATCACAATAAAAATATAGTTCAATAATCTGGATAGTGGACATAGCACAACATATTTCTTAAGGCAATAATGGTTAAACATGTGACAGAGTTCACAAAAGGTACATAATATAGGTTATCTTCAAAATGTTCAACATTGATACCCAGAAAATACACGTCTACTTTTACACTACAAAAGCTTTGAGATAGCTGTAGCTGGTTGCCATGGATACAGTGTAGTAAGTGCCCATTCATCTTGTACTGTATCTGTGAAGGTGTGTGTGTGTGTATGTGTGTAAAAGAGAGATTATGATCTTTAAAGAACGATGGATGATGAATAGATAAAAGGATGGATGGATGAAGCAAACTGGGCAGAATCATCACAACGAGGCTCGACTGTCACCATTTCAGTTTTTTTTTTTTGTCACAGCTAGTAAAAGTTCATGACGACACCAAGACTACTTCACAGGACCTTCATTTATTAATCCACTGATACAGAATATATAGAATACAAGCTTTTTTTTCCTCCAGGCTAGAAATCTCTCAAAGGCACAGGGTATCAGGTAATTGGCCAAATTAATAAGAAATGACAGGAATTCAAAATATGGCATCCACAAATAGCTGGCAAGCGACATCCATGTGCCAACAAAATCTATGGTGAAGTATCATTCCAGATGCTACTCTGAGATTAAAAAAAATAATATTTCAGACAGTTTCGTTCATTTAAATTCAGCTCCGCTGCATAGTCGTTGCTTTAAAGGCAAGGTGAGGGATATATTTTAGAGTTTAGAGTACAACGAAGAACACTGGAGTCTTCTCAGCTCTCCACAGCAATCAGGTCCGTGGTTAAGGCGGGGCAGGAGGGAATCGAGAATATATAAACACTGTATACAGTATATAGCTGAGGCTGGACAGGAGCGGCTACCGGCGGCTAGCCACTGGATAAACAGGGAAGGCACGGGGAACGAGGGGAGGACTGTAAAATATCAGGTGAAGGCAGAGAGGAAAAGAATGGCAGCAGCACAAAAGTACAAAATTGGCAAAGAGCTCTTCCACTTTCTCACATGCTTACAAACAAACACACACACACACACACACACACACACACACACACACACACACACACCAGACGAAAACACGCTCAACACCAAACGGCTGTTTGCAAACCCGAAGCATACACAGGGTGACAGAATGAGATGACATGATGTTAAACTTAAAGCAAAGGTGTGTGTAAAGTGTATTAGTGTGTGTGTGTGTGTGTGTGTGTGTGTGTGTGTGTGTGATAATTCTACAAATGAGTGGCTATGGTGGTGAGCTGTCGGTCAGAGTGTGCAGATTGAAACTCGTCCTGGGCAGCTTGGCGGGCGGCTCCATCGAGTCCTTGTCGTCATCCATCGCGCTCAGGGAGCTGGACTGCAGCACGAGATCCCCGCCCTCGTCGTCGCTCTCGTCTTCCTCGTCGTCCTCTTCTTCTTCTGATGGAAGAAAGGCATTGAAATGTGGCATTAATAGAGAAATTCGCCACTTTTTTATGTGGATGTCCAATCAATGTTGATGGTAAATGTAGTTGATTGAAGCAATAAATTCCTCAGTGCGAGCTATAGAGAGCTCAAGTCCCTCCTCTTCCTCTTCTTATTTCAGGAAAAACATGAACAGAGAGACACAAAATTTTTTTATCCCGTTTGAATTGCGCCATGAATCACACATATGATGTTCGTCAATTTAAAACATAATTTTTCAAGTCAAGAAAGTCACAGTTTGTCGTAGTATCATTTAGTTTTGTGTGAAACCGCTCAGTGAACTACATCTCTCGTCTCGCACAATATACGTCACCAACACTAGCTAGCTAGCTAACTTACCCAGTTTTATCCAGCAACTCCTAGTCTTTTTATCAGCCGGGAAGCGAAAGAACGAGCGAGAGCTATTGCATTACGCATTTTGATAATCTTATACTTCAACAGTTTTACAACAAACTGCAACTTCCTTTTGCAACATTTTCAAAAATAATTGACAAACATCATATGCGTGATTCATGGTGCAATTCAAACAGGATCCAAAAAATATTTGTCTCTTGCCGTTGACAACCGTCCATATTTCTTCCAAAATAAGGTCCCATGGTGGTCTACCGGGAGGGCGGGACTTCGCCTCTCTATATTGACCGAGAAAACTAAAGTTCTCCGGCTGCAAAATTTGTAATCCTTCCGTATACCAGTGACGTACTTGGTGTACGGAAAAACTACAGAGTGCTTCTTCAACTTTGGTAGCTGTGGGGTGCAATATTCAGCCAGAGAGAGGCCGCTCGAGGCTGCTGCAGCAGTGGGGTCTGCTGAAGACCTCCTTCAGGATCCCGAAAATAAACTGGAAATGAAAACCAAGACCAGCAGGGCTATTTTGAGGCGATTTTTGTCATTGGATTTTGCTAATTTAATGGTCTGCCTCCGAAGAAGGAGAGCCGCCAACGAGCTGCTCAGCGGGGGAAAATAGTGTGTAGAGCAGGCATATTTTTACTCTGTGAATTAAGGATTTATTTATTTATTTTATTTTATACCAAGCCAGGATTGCTGATTGTTGGAACAGTGGAAAGACTAACGGTTTGGTGAGTTTTATTTTGTTTCTATCCAGTTTGAATGAATGTATTTTACGATTTAGCCTGTCTTAGTTCAGTGTAAGAGAGAACCTTGAATACAGAAGGTATACGGTTGTATGTTTCTGTAGGTGTAAGAATATTTCCTTTATTGACATTTTGTGAGTTTATTTCGTTTATTTATCAGACGTAGCAAACTCGCCGCTCGTGCGCAATGCTTCCTGGTACATCTCCGCAGCCGGAGAGCTCAGCCTCTTCAGTAGACTACATTTACCATCAGCACTGATTGGACATCCACATAAAAGGTGGCAAAATTTCCCTTTAAGTGACCTGACAACTTGAAACCAAACCTATTTGTGAGGACAAGAACCACAGTGACGTTACCTTTCTCCATGTCCGGAGAGATTCGGCTCTTGATGGTGCTGGCAAACTGCAACACAGAGTTGGACATTTATAAACATGTATCATGAAGACACAGACCGCTGCTATGTGACTATATGTGCAGACACGTACTTCTCCCATGACTGCAATGGGTGTCACTCCTTTAGCCTGGGCCACCCTGTGTTCTATCAGGTAGTACATGTACTCATCATACAGCAAGCGGATCAGGTGAAAGGAGCCAAAGCTGGCAGCACTGCGCAGAGTCAGGTCTCGGATTACCATAGAGCTGGTGAGGAAGCAGACAAGATGAAGACAATTATCTTCAACATAAAAGCAAATATTTTTTTATATGTCATGTTTTTCCTTTCCCCCTCACCTATAGAAGGACCAGTTGAGCAGGAAGACCTTGGCAGCTTTTGGTAGAGCGACGGGGTTGTGCTCGTAGGGCTTTAGGGCCTCAGAGACAACACCATCCAGCCAGGTGGCCCACTGCTCCAGAGAGTTTTGCTGCTGCAGAGTCATTTTAAAGTCCTGCTCCAGCCGCTGTACCACACGGTCTTCACACTGACATACCCAGGATGCCTGCTCCTGAGGGGGGGATACGGGTGGACAGTGTCAGGGTTCTGCATTATTTCACCAAAAAACAGTGGGCAACTTCTCAGTCTAGGAAGTGAAGCCAATACGGAAGTGCCATAAACTTGCATTCTTTCTAATAGCCAGCAGGGGGCGACTCCTCTGGTTGCAAAAAGAAGTCTGATTGTATAGAAGTCTATGAGAAAATGACCCTACTACTCACTTGATTTATTACCTCAGTAAACATTGCAAACATGAGTTTATGGTCTCAGTCAGTAGTTTCAACGTCCAAAATGCCGTACTCCTGGCTTCAAAACGGCAGTCCACAAAACAGTAACATACAGTAATTAGACGGGAGGGGGAGACAGTAGCACAAACCTGTACGTTAGTGAAATCAACCCTGTTGAGGTCTGAGAGCATCTGGTTGATCTGGGCGGAGTTCTGGAGGACGGCACGCGCTGCTTGGGCCAGGTGGTTCAGGCTGGTATAGCGGCGCAGCGTCTGGGAGAAGGACCCCACACACACCACCTGAAGGACAAAGGGAGGAGAAGGAATGAAGGGAGCCATGGAAAGATGGCGCATGTCAGGAAGGAGCCACAATATGGCCCAGTTCACACTCTAAAGCTCAAGTGCATCTTGGGCTTTCCAATCACAAGAGGACGGCATTGAAAACGTGTAAACGCAAACCAAGACGCACCAAGAGTTCAGTGAGATCCCATCGAATATAATAAAAAGTGGTCACGCAAGACATTTAAGATGAATTGCCAAGCTAGGCGTGAACTGTCTGAGCTGGATCTATACGTCATCTGGATAGATCTAAAAAAACAGTGAACAGCCCAATTGGACCCAGGCACGTGCTTCCAAGCAGCACTTCCGCAGCCTATGTGAACCCGCCGTAAGGGTATGAAATAGAAAGACCAAAAAAATGGATGCAGAGCTCTCTCTTGATATCTGATCAGTGCCAAACCATAGAAATACCTTTATGCGAACCATCTCTTCTGGGATGTTCATCATGGCGCCTGACAACCAACTCTCCAGACTCTTGGCAAAGTTGCGGATGGCCTGAGTTAAGGCACCTGAGGGAGGGGTGGTGGTGATGTAGAGAGGAGAAACAGAAAGAGGATTTACATTTATATCTAAACACGCAGATCTGTAGTAGAAGGTGAAACCCCCAGATTGAGGCCTTGATTTAGGCGTTTAGTCTAAACATTTTTGTATACAGGCCTTTTACGGGCATTACTAACTTACTAGGGATGGGTCTCAGCACATCAGGGATGAGGATCTCCACCAGAGTCTGGTAGAGCAGGTTGTCGCACTCTTTCGTCCAGCGCAGCACTGGCTCGTACTTACACAGCACCACCAGACACGACTTGGGCAGACGCTTCTCAGACTCGTCGTGCCTGGAGGAGAAGACAGACCGTTCATACTCAGTCACAGCAGTGGATGAGATACATGTGCTTTCATAAGATTGTCTGTTTTGTATTATTGACACTTACAGGTTGAGTGACTCTGCGTCGCTGCTGTGGCAGAACCTCCAGAAGGATTTCCACAGTGTCTCCACGAGAGTGAACTGAAGGTTGACCATCACGTCCAGAATGGCCTGCGGGGATCACACATAACATCACCGAGGTGTGTAAACCGCCTTTATACTTCTGGCTCCACGGTTGCTTGAAGTTTTCATTATATAGAATGTTTATTAAAGCTGGGTTTTAAAGGTCTTATTGATAACATTTTTATATAGACGAATATTTTTTTTTTAAATAATATGTTGAATGCTAATGTTGCTCCGTACTCTTGGATGTGTATAGACAACCGTTTGCTAACGCGTTTGCTATAACTTAAGGTCTTATTGATAACTTTTTATGTAGACAAAAAATTGTTTAAAAATATAACATCCACAGAGCTTTCAGAAATGTGCCAAATAATAATATGGCTAATATGGCTTTTCCTAAAAAAAAGTTATGATTGTGAATTAAGCAATTTTAAAAATTTTGGTGGGTCCAAAATGAATGCTTTGTTTATCTCTGTGGAAGATATCTGACGTTTGGTTCCCACTTCTAACAAGGTGTGACATCTAGTGGCTGAATTTTATCAATAGCACCTTTAACAGTAACTACATCGAGGGCTGTGACCCGTTATGTCGACAGAAGAGAAAAGCTAACATCAGTGTGCGTGTAATGTCTTTGTCCATGACTGCCTACCTCACAGTGCTCTCTGTAGAGAGTCTGAAAGGCCTTGAGGTGTTCTAGAAGGATCCCATCAGGCAGGGTTCGCTCTTGCAGATCAATGTCCACAAAGTCCGGCAGCGGCCTTGATGCCTCTGCACAAGAGACAGCAGTTGTTCACAGCTTGTACAGGGGAGTGCCATGAGTACCAAGAATACAAATCTAAAGTATCGCAAAATCAAAAGTATTCATTTCTTTTAAAGGAACAGTGTGTAGGATCTGGTGGTATCTAGCGGTGAGGTTGAGATTGCAACCAACTCTCCCATGTGCCAAGCTCGTTGGAAAGCTACGGTGGCCGACGCAAAAACATTAATAGCCCTTTCTAGAGCCAGTTGTTGTAAGAGTAGCGTAGGTCATTTGGAGCAGAGCCAGTGCATAGAGTGTGTGTGTACGTGGGAAGTGAGTGGTGAAGCAAGAGAGAGAGAGTGGCGGCGACGGGAGCGAGTATTGTCACAAAGTATAGAAGCAAAGAGGCAAAACTCTGGTGTTTTTTTGTTCTTTTTTACAACAGCCGTTTTGGACTGAAAACACTTATTATATTTATAATATTTTATTGTTCAACACAGGCCATTTCGGTAGAATATGACAATAGAATAGAATAGAAATATTACTTTTGTACGGCACTTTGTAGGCGGACGCTTTACTGGCGTCTGGTAGTCACTTTCAGTCCAAAATGGCAGAAGCGTAGCTTTGCTGCTAGGTGCTGATGTTGCAATGGAACGAACAACTGACTTTCACTTCTTGGCAATATACGTTCTTTGGTATCGTTATTGACTCCGGCCCAAGCCGTTCTTTGGTACTTTAGAAACATGGTGGTGCAACATGGCGAGTGGAGAGAGGACCCGCTCCTTGTGTAGATATAAATGGCTCATTCTAAGCTAACGAAAACACAACGATTCTTATTTTCAGGTGATTATACACGAAAGAAAACAAAGTTATTAATATTATATTCCACTTCTGCCAATAGATCCCCCTTATTGTTACACACTGGTCCTTTAAATAAAATCATAAAATAAGAGACTGTGTATTGCAAGAAAAATGGCGAACATTGTGCAGAGTGCAGGCGTTGCTCACCCAGAAACTGCTGATACTGTTGCACCTGCGCTGAAATATCACACAGCGCCCCCGCCTGCTGACCCAGCCCACCTGATGTCCCATTGGTGATCCCCTGTGCCTTGTGAAGTGGCTTTATCCTGTTGGACAGAGTACCCATCAGACAGAGAGACAGTCATTTGGAGCACTTGAAACAAGCTGCAATAACATCGTAAGCAAAGCAACTTGTTACATCTTGCTGTTTGTCTACCACCACTTATGCCCTGTTCACTTTTGGCACAATAATGTGTCTGGATGATCCAATCACATGTGGACAGCTCTGGATAGAGGTGTAAATGAAACTAAAGTGCGTTGAGAACACGTTGCAATCCAGGCTAAGGGACACAAGTACGCGGCAACGTGTGGATACCTGTTTTTCTGCGAGAAAGGCTGCTGCCTCATCGCCATGTGCTGTTGTTCATCCATCAGTCTGAGCAGTGGGGAACCAGACTTGATCCTCAGACCATAGTAGTGGTACTTAGAGTTCCCTCTGAAACACACACACACACAAAGAGTTATGACAACGCCCTGACATATCCGTCTAGCAAAATCAATGTATGTGAGTGTGTGTGTGTGTATATATATATATATACCTGGTCCCTAATCTCCGTGTGCGTAGCCCCATGAAGACAGACCTGATGAGTTTACCGAAGGATGCAGCATTGACAGGTTCTAGTTTCTGCTCCTGGCAGTGCAGCAGGTAGTGGTAGTAGAGGGTGCAGCGAGGTAAACTCACGCCCTCCGCTCCCTCGTAGTTATCACACAGCCATTGCACCTAGGGAAGATGGACGGTCACAGAATTTAATTTTCTGAACTTTCGTGTCTTAGATTGTAACCAGTACGTTGTTAACTTTGAGCTTGAGTACTCACAGTAGCGGGTGGGGCACGAGAGTTGGGGCTGGAGTAACTCTGTCCTCCACCTGCTGCTCCTCCTAACACATAGCCTCCCTGAATGATGTACCCCCCTCCACTCGGAGCAGCTCCCCCGCTATTGGCTCCCGCTGTTGCCACAGAAACCGACTGCGAGGTCACAGAGCCGGTGATGTCTGACTCAGTGCTGGGCGTGGTCTCGTAGTAGGAGGAGGAGGAGGGAGGGGTCTGGGAGTAGAGGGGCGAGTCGGAGAAAGGGTAGTTGCTCGATCGACTGGACAGGAAAAGAAACACAAACACATAAATGCATAATAGGCACCAGGAAAGCAACAAGGTGTGTGTGATCGATCATGTGTGTGTGAGCATGTCTATATCAACAGAGCAGGTTCCTCTCTAACTCACATGGAGGACGTGGTAAAAGTGGCGTCTCCTCCTCCGTCCACATACTGCACCTGGCCGGAGTACACGTGCTCCACCTGGACAACAAGCAAACAGGAGACTTAAAGCAGCATTCATTGTTTTTTTTGTCCACTTTTGGGCAGCACAGCAAGCTGTAAACACAATATTCACACATTATTAAAAGGTGCTATTGATACAATTCAGCCACTAGATGTCACACCTTGTTAGAGGCCTCGTTAGAAGTGGGAACCAAATGTCAGATATCTTCCACAGAGATAAACAAATCATTCATTTTGGACGCGCCAAACTTTTTAAAATTATTAATTCACAATCAAATCACATCAAATCATAATTTTTTCACCTTCCTAGAAGCTCTGTGGATGTTATTCGTCAGCATATAAATGTTATCAATAAGACCTTTAACTTATGGCAAACATGTTAGCAAACAGTTGTCTGTTATGTATATATATACACTGTATATAAGTATATATATATATATATATAGGTGTGAATATGAGCATGAATGGTTGTCTGTCTCTATGTGTCAGGCCTGTGATAGTCTGGCGACCTGTCCAGGGTGTACCCCGCCTTCACCCAATGTCATCATTTAACATAAATAACTCTAGCACATTTATGTTTGCAGTACCTTGATGCTGCTTCAGTTATTTATGTTAAATGACACATGGCACATATTTTCTGTTTAGATAAATCCAGCATTGATTGTGCCAGCCGCTCCTGCCCTACCACCTGTCAATGTCTACAATAAATCCCCATTGAAGTGGCCTGACCACACATCCGTAGTGTCAATCGCAGTACCTGGTAATCAGCATACATCATACAGTCCTGATTGAATGTTCTAGATATACAACACTCTTCTTTTAATACTATTCACACCACATTAGAGCTGCAATGATTAATCGATTAGTTCTCAACTATTAAATACATTGCCAACTATTTTAAGAACCGATTAATTGGTTTGAGTCATTTTTGAAGAAAAAAAAACTAAAAATTCTCTGATTCCAGCTTCTTAAATGTGAATATTTTCTGGTTTCTTTTACTCCTCTATGACAGTAAACTGAATATCTTTGAGTTGTGGACAAAACAAGAAATTTGAGGACGTCATCTTGGGCTTTGGGAAACACTGATCCACATTTTTTAACCATTTTCTGACATTTTATAGACCAAACAACTAAATGATTAATCGAGAAAATAATCGACAGATTAATCGACAATGACAAAAATCGTTAGTTGCAGCTCTACAGCACATACTGTTGTTCTACTGAATAAACACTGCGTAACTGGGTCAAGAGGGTTTATGTTCAGAGGAGGGGCCGAGCAGGCACAATTTCAGAAACCTGTCTGACAGCTCATCATTGTTATTGTTACATATAAATGGAAGCCAAGTTGTTGGCAGCATTTCTTGATAGACGTGATTGTTTAAAGACGGGCATTAAGGAATACAACTAGGAAAACAAAGTAGTAGGGTAGTAGTCTGCCATTAAAGATGATGGTCCAAAAACAATCCTCATTCACTCATAGAGGTACACAGCATGACGTGCAGAGTTCAGTGTTCAGGTACATGTCAGACAGCCTGTGGAGGCCGTAGTGATGGAGGTGAAAAGACATGCAAAACAGGTCGTAAATCATTTATTTCGTCAAAAGGACACTGAGGGCTTTCTCTCCTACACCCCTCTCTTTCTATCTACCTGTAACAGTGGACCATTACTAAAACACGCATGATCAAATTACCTTTACACTTTAACCGAATGTAATTATTGTATATTTTCTTACAGGATGAGAGACACGTTTTGTATGTCTGTTTACCTCCTGGTTAATGTGCACCGACTGTAGGCTGTTGATGTGGCCAGTCTGAATCCTCTTGGCTGCCTGCAACACCGATTGCAACACTGACCTCTGCAGGTGAGTAAAGCCACAGTGTCAGATGGAACTATCGGTGCTCAACCGTTTGTTGTGACTTGCTCCTATGTTGTCCAGTGGTAAATGGATGCTGTGTGTGTGCGTCTTACCTGTTGGGTGGTCTGCACCGGTTGGACCACCTGAGTAGGAACACCAGGGGCAGGTGGGCTGGAGTCTGACAGGCTGTCATTGGAGTGAACGGAGCCCTCTAGGGATGGCAGAGAGAGAGAGAGAGAGAGAGAGAGGTTTTCATCAGACGATTGAACAAATATCAACAGAAAAGCCAGCCGCCATTACCACAAGCTCAGTACTCACGACACGCTGCTTCCAAATCGTAATAACAGCCACCGCAGAACATCCTGCAACAAAGTTTTTTATTTTGCTCCACTGAGGAGAGGCTGATAGTGGGGAGGAGGGAGAGTGTGTATGTCCATCTCTGCTTTCATCCTTATATCTAGCTTGCAGAAGGACAGCCTTGGACAGCTAATCTCCCCAGATGGAGAGAGAAATCACTCCATCTCGTAAACATGCAGATCGGATGAGAGAGGGAAATGAGAGATACACGAGGCATGATGGATAGAGGGGGGGAAAACAGAGGATGGAGGGTGGGCGGAGGAGAGGCTAATATTCACTTCCTTGTACCTTTCAGGTGGGAAAACATTTTACTTAACCTGTATTGCTCCGTCCTGCTCTCTTACTTCAACCTGGGTTAACTGCTGTAAACATTCCCGTAGTTACACTTGAGCCAGCACAACTCTGCACAGCCCACCACTCAATATCATTTAGGATTATGATAAGTGATGGAAAGTGAGAACTAAGTGTTCCTTCCCACCTGGCAGTTTGGAAACTTAACAACTTTTTATTTAAACAACTGAACTTCCTCCCATAGCACGATTCAAGAGCAATGAATACCTATTACGCTTTTGTGCTTTTTCCCTTTCCTTTAGTGTGTTATATAGCTTTTTGTGCATATACAAGGTCTGCAAAGTTACAAAGCCAAAATTCCAGGCCAAGAGGAGTTACTGCTGTTTACACTTACAATGTTTTAAACTGTTTACACAACAGAAACACTACTCCTGAACTGCCTGAAACGCCTTGCTTGAAGTCCTGCCTTTTCTTGCGTAACGTGGTGATGTCATCAAGTAACACATTTGCATAACTGCTAGTTTGGCACGCCCTCAAACAAAGCTAGTTAGAGCGGAGCTCGAGTGGAGTCCAAAGAGTTTGGTTCGGTTGACCAATCACAACAGTGGGCCAGCTGACCAATAAGAACAGACTAGGCTTTTCGGGGGGCGGGGCAGGAGCTCAAACAGAGCGTTTCAGACAGAGGATGAAAAGAGATGCTGTTTATTCAAAAGAAGCAGGTTATCACGGTATTAAAACCTTGCGTTTAGTTATATTGTATTCAGTGGATAACTTTAAGGAGCTATCATTCTAGCCTGCTGTCATAAATGTGGATATATAGAACAAAAAAGCACAAAGTGTATTCTCTTTTCAGGAGCATGATTTCTAAGTAAGCTGCATAACTGTACTGTGTAGAACCCAGCTCTATTTACTGCAGTCCATAGATATGAGGGAATGCCAGGTTTTAATAAGCACAGTTATTCAGCTAACTTAGTAGTCCTACTTCATGAGAGTTAGACAAGCCCCAGGCCTGTGAGCCTCTCTCTGAGTGAGAGTGCACACTGTTACTTGATACTACCAGGCAAAAAGATCTACGAATAGACGACCCCAAAATAAACATACAGATAGACACCACTGTTGGTCAATACGCTGTCATTTCCACTAGTTAACACCATAGGATATATTTTGAAAAAGCAAGTCTAAATGAATAATATCTGGAAATGGTCCAAAGCCTTGTAAGCACACATTACATTAGCTACCATAGATAAAGGCTTATCTCATTTTATGTACCACTGCAGGAATTGCACACTTAAAGCAATGCTGATGAATATATACAGTATATATATCATTATACCACCGACTCTCTATAACAGCAAAAGCAGCAGAGTAGAAGTGAAGTCAGGTTCTATCCATCAGCCCTCCACGCTCCCACGTTTGGGACTACGCAGCCTAGCAACCAAGTCCATCAGCTTATTTTGTCCTCATAATGTATGCATCACCCGACCAGACAGGCAAACTACATCAGTGGTTTTTATCGATCCTGGTGGGACTTAGAGCTCTGCTTATCTTCATTCTAGCCATCTAATCAGACTATTATAAAGAAGGAATGCAACTAGGTAGGGCTAAAAACCTGAACCTACATGACCAAGCAGCACTGATCATAACTAAGAACTAGACTTCTGCACCTCCTCATGGCTCTGTTTTAAGGCTTTAAAATATCTAGCCCGTGACGGGAGACTTTGACCAATCACAGGTCATTTCAGAGAGAGAGCGCAATCACTCGCTAACTCTGATCAAACGGAGAGAATATTGATTCATGTTTGATCAGCGCTGCCTAGTTTGACCGTTTGATCGGAGTTTGTGAGTGATTGACAGCTGCTCAGAGACGGCAAGGCTCCAGCTCGGCTCTGATTTGTTGTTTTCCTCCTGTCTGTGAAATCTTGCAGATGCCATTAGGAGCACCGGAGGACACAGGGGCACATGATTTTTTTTCAGATTATCTGTATCATGCACAGTATACTGTATTGTGACCGTTTTATAAAAATATCTTTTTTTAATCATATTTGCTCCAATCTTGCCTCCTTTAGCTTTAAAGCACTAAAATGATTACCTAGGTCAACTAATACAGAATAGTTTTGATTATTGATTTGTAGTACTTGTTGTTTATCAAGTAAAAAATATTAATCAAATAATCTTTTAGTCTGTAAAATGTAATGAAAATAGTGAAAACATTTATTGTATATTCAATTCTACAATGACGGTATTCAATTTACAATGATGTAAAACAGAGGAAAGCAGAAAATCCTCACATTTGAGAACCCTGAAACAGCAAATATTTGGGCCTTTTCCTTGATAAATGACAATTACTTCATTATCAAACTTGTTGACAATTAATTTTCTGTCAATTAACTATGGATTAATTGTTTAAGCACTGTTTGATACCACTTTGATTTAACTTTCAAGAGATCGCGATGGGCCCTGGCAGCTAAAGACAAGCATTTGTCGTAATTTTAAAGATTTATACTCAACTCCCCTCTGCACAGTCTGGTAAATAGAATCCACCACTATGTACCGGACAAAGTGCCAGTCTCCAGCCAGGATCCTGCCTGTTGCTTACATCCCAGATATACTGATTGCGGGACAAACTGAAGCTTGATCAGGCTGCATGCCATATCATGGTCTACTGCTGCTAGAAAATGTGTATTGTGTGTGTGTGTTAGTCAGTCTCTCACCTGTAACAGTTACTATGATGTACTGGGGCGAGTTGCTCTGACCGTTACTTTTCTGGACCACAGAGTGCTGGATTTCTGGGGTCACATAGTGCTGCGTGGGAGTGGTCAGAACCACTGCCTTCTGGCTCTGGCTGGTGGGCGGCGCTTGAGAACAAAGTGCATCCTGTCCTGTCTTTGAGGCGGCGGCCGATTGGTTCGCCGACGAAACGGTTCCAGAGCTCGGTGGGATCTCGGACCGGAAGAGTGCCGTCTTTGCAGACGAGGGTGTGGTGGTGGCAGCTGGTGTTGCTATGGTTACTGCGTTGGCCTGCTGAGGCTGAAGGTCCTCCGAGTATCCAGAAGTTGCCATGGCAACCAATGCTTTGAGGCCCTAGTTCTGTGGATAAAAAGGAGAGATGGCACTCATTAATGAAAGTGCTACATCACATACATAACATCTCACTTGTTGGCATGTTATTTCAACACCCATCTGTGGTTTGGCCACACAGACCTACAGTAGTGTGTGTGTGTGTGTGTGCGTGGGTACATGTGGAACATAAACCAGAGGAGGAAGTAGGGCTTTTGTCTGAGACGTCTCAAGCTTTTCCTGTTTGGTTCAGTATGAAACACACTGCCACTTGAAGCACCACGAATAAAGCAAATTAATTAAATATCCAAAACAAGGTTTTTGTTGATTCACCATGGTGTTTCAGGTGAAATAAAACAACTAAATGACTAACAAACAAATTGAAAATAGATAGATAGATAGATAGATAGATAGATAGATAGACAGATAGTAAGTAATTTTATTAATCCCGAGGGAAATTCAAGTTTCCAGCATCACAGCTCCATAGTGCAAAACATGTTAGTAAAAAAGCAGTAAAAAAGTTAGTAGTGCAAAGTACAAAGTACAAAAAAAATATACCAGATATAAAAATACAAGGAGATGAAGAAAACTGTTAAAACTGAATATAGTGCAGGGTAACAGCTGTGATACACGACTATTAAAAAAAAGTGAATATAGTGCAGAAGAGACTATGAACAGCCCCTGGTGTTACCATGTGGAAATAAACTCATATTAATCTTTGGACCCACTGTCAGTCAAAACTGTAGGCCATCCCACTTAGAAGATAAGCCACTCCTGTGCTGTGTAAACCAACACGGCAAACAAGACATGATGATGATCATCCGGCGGCACATCGTGTTCACGGGAGTGACTTGCCCGAATTCAATGTCAGACCCCAAAAACTTTTTTCAAAGTCACAAAAAATTATAATGAAACACACTTACACGCATATCTCGGCGTTTTACAAACTCATAAACGAGTGAGTGTGCGTGGGCAGTTTGGTGTGCAGCTTCCTGTATCTAATGTGTGTGAATAGCTTTGCTTGGAAAGTGAGTTGAGAAGGAGAGAGTGATAGCTTCACCCAGCTAGCAGCTCACGGTGAGTTGTGACGTTAAACAGAGCTGCTAGTAGATATACTCGTGTTGGATAGTTATTAAGAAATCCACGACCACGCCACCTAAAACACGTCTCATTATGATTTTAAACTGTAAGAAAAACCCTGAACAGTCAAACAAATGAGCCCCAAAAAAAGTAGGATTGGCACTCTACAACACACCCGCCATCTTGTGCTCTTATCACAGATCTGACATCGCCATAACAACGGTCTGCGTTAGGAGAGAAGCTAGCAACCGCTTCCATCACCGACCAGCTTCAGCAGCTTCACGTTAACGCTGCTCGGGTTGTACAAACAAGCACCACGTATACACAATAAGACAAAGCTATATTATAGATAGATATTTTACTTTTTCACCTCTTTGTTTATCCCAATATTGTCCTTTTTTTAGTCGTTGAAGTTTTTTTCCCCCTTAGATTTAGGTTGTTGTTGTTGACTCCCGTTGCTTGGTTCTTGTCGCCAGGACTACCGTGACTATGGCGCCTTGCCTTCACCGGGGCAACTGTTGCTACCCTCTCGTCATCGGGCCCGCCCTACACTAGATGCTGATTGGCTGATTTGGGAGGTGGTCGCAGCGTCATGTAAGATAATCCGTCGCTCATTGGCTGATGGTTCCTGTCTGTCACTTTCACCAGAGCCGAACGTCAGAAGACCACTTTTAATGTTACTTTTCTGATTGCTCAGGGTGTCAAGTATATAAGATGGAAAATGTAATTTCATTCACTTCACATAAAAGCAATATTAATGTCCAACATGTGCAATATTACTTATTTTTCTGTTTGTTAGCTTACTTTACCTTTTTTATTTTACTTATCTTATCTTATTTACTCATTTGACTAAATGTATCTTACTTAATTGTTATTCTATTAAGCACTGGTGCTAGAAATAGTACTTTTTTATTTTATACACTTGTTTTTTATACACTTGAACTTGTTGTAATTTTGTTGTATTTTTGAGCAATCTCTGGCACAAGAATTTCCTTCGGGATTAATAAAGTTCTATCTTATCTTATTTTATCTTAAATTCACTTACACACCAAAAACTGACAATAACTGCACTATACTGTATAATGACTGTGCAATATCATTATCATTATTACTACTCAGGTTTTGTTTTTACTCAATTTTGTTGATAGTCTGTTTATTGTCAATACTGTATATGCTGCTCCTATTTATATACTTCCTTCTATTTAAATGGTTCTTATTTTGTTACACTTTGTTTAGCTCTTTTTTTACTGTGTTAGTTGATGCATCTTGTTTTTTGCACTATCCCCTTTGCTGCTGTACACTGCAAATTTCCCTAC
>CAKAKR010061219.1:0-57487 GCA_916700685.1 Adelosebastes latens | reverse complement strand
ACCTGGAGGGTTAACCAACCAACCTGGGGGGTTAACCAACCTAGGGGGTTAACCAACCAACCTGGAGGGTTAACCAACCAACCTGGGGGGTTAACCAAACAACCTGGGGGGTTAACCAACCTAGGTGGTTAACCAACCAACCTGGGGGGTTAACCAACCTGGAGGGTTAACCAACCAACCTGGGGGGGTTAACCAACCTGGAGGGTTAATCAACCAACCTGGGGGGTTAACCAAACAACCTGGGGGGTCAACCAACCTGGAGGGTTAACCAACCAACCTGGGGGGTTAACCAACCTAGGGGGTTAACCAACCAACCTGGAGGGTTAACCAACCAACCTGGGGGGTTAACCAAACAACCTGGGGGGTTAACCAACCTAGGTGGTTAACCAACCAACCTGGGGGGTTAACCAACCTGGAGGGTTAACCAACCAACCTGGGGGGGTTAACCAACCTGGAGGGTTAATCAACCAACCTGGGGGGTTAACCAAACAACCTGGGGGGTCAACCAACCTGGAGGGTTAACCAACCAACCTGGGGGGTTAACCAACCTAGGGGGTTAACCAACCAACCTGGAGGGTTAACCAACCAACCTGGGGGGTTAACCAAACAACCTGGGGGGTTAACCAACCTAGGTGGTTAACCAACCAACCTGGGGGGTTAACCAACCTGGAGGGTTAACCAACCAACCTGGGGGGGTTAACCAACCTGGAGGGTTAATCAACCAACCTGGGGGGTTAACCAAACAACCTGGGGGGTCAACCAACCTGGAGGGTTAACCAACCAACCTGGGGGGTTAACCAACCTAGGGGGTTAACCAACCAACCTGGGGGGTTAACCAACCTGGAGGGTTAACCAAACAACCTGGGGGGTTAACCAACCAACCTGGGGGGTTAACCAACCTGGAGGGTTAACCAACCTGGGGGGTTAACCAACCAACCTGGAGGGTTAACCAACCTGGGGGGTTAACCAACCTGGGGGGTTAACCAACCAACCTGGAGGGTTAACCAACCTGGGGGGTTAACCAACCAACCTGGAGGGTTAACCAACCTGGGGGGTTAACCAACCAACCTGGAGGGTTAACCAACCAACCTGGGGGGTTAACCAACCAACCTGGAGGGTTAACCAACCTGGGGGGTTAACCAACCAACCTGGAGGGTTAACCAACCTGGGGGGTTAGCCACATAACATCCCTGTAAAACCATAAATTCTTGTTTTTACATGTTGGTTTTGGTAGAGATTAAACAAATGAGACGTGTTAACTGGTGAGCTGTTTCTAGTCTTTATGCTAAGCTAAGCTAAGCTAGCCGGCTGCAACCACTTATCAAGCAGACACAATCTTCTCATCACACTCTCAGCAAGAAAGCAAAATAATCTCGATGTGTATCTTAATAATGTGTAGTAATATGACACCTGTTGAGTTCAATAACTGACTGAAAACTAAAGTAGAAATCATTATAAAGTCAGTATTGAACCCGCAGAGACACACATGACTTTAAATCTGTAGAAATGTTCATGTAGTTTGGTGCAGCTCGTAGTTTCACCTCCAGTGAAACCCACATGGGTCAGTTCCGGGATAAGTTATCGATATATATTGATCGATAGTGGTGCACGTTGGTAGGACTCACCTTTAGTGACCGGTCTGTGTTCACCACGCCGGCTCCTGGAGAGGAAACTTTATATATATGGCGACAGTTTCACTCACAACACCGGAGTGTCACTCAGAGGTGAGACCGAGCTGCAACTTCACAACCGGACTGGATGTGCGCAGACAGGGAGAAGAATCCGCTTCCGGTCAGAATTTCAAAATAAAACTAAAAATTTCCAGTCGGTTTCAGAATCAGAATCAGTTTTATTGGCTGTTTGTTTGTTTGTTTGTTTGTTTATTTAGATCCCCATTAGCTTTTCCCTCCATCCAGTACTGGATGTTTTTCCAATCGGATGAGTATGTTTTTACTGTTTTGTCTGATTTTATGTGGAGTATCTTGTGACAGATCCTTCATCAATTAGGCTTGAGGAATTGTAAACATTTTATATTTTAAAAATAAAAGTAATTTCTTGGAGGCAAACAACATTGTGGTTTTTAATTGTATTTTACATTAATTGTATTTTAAGAGTTATTAAACTATAATTTTGTGTGTGTCAGCAATTTGCATGTTGTAAATGTTTGATGTTGTGCTAATTTTAATACTATACTGTTGGGTAGTTTAATCTACTGCAATGCATCATATTTTATGAGATAGCATCGCTGTCCTGCGAGAACCATGTGTCTCTACCTCTGAGATGTAGTTTGTTTGTTTGTTTGTTTATTTATTTAGATCCCCATTAGCTTTTGCATAGCAGCAGCTATTCTTCCTGGGGTCCACATAGTTTACATGGTGACAATACAAAAATACACATTCACACTACTAATCATACACACTCAACATAACACATCGTAATACACATCAACTGTAAATAAAACAATAACAACTGAAGCAGTTTAAATAACAAAAACACAAAGAAATAGTGCGGCTCCGACTGAATCTATCATGATCTAACAGATAAATATCATCATTTAACATGGAATGCCCATAATACCCTTACACACCCAAGAATACTTATTAATTACTAAAGTTTCTTGTTAAGTAATGCTCTTTTAGTGTTTTTTTAAAACCATATATATCATTTTGTTGTGTAATATGATTTGGGAGTGTACACATACAAGGAATTTGACTTAGTTTTTCGTCCCTCTCACTGTACTTACACAGAAATACATAAACATAGCTGGACAAAGGTAAAACATAAACATATAACTACTATCTCCCCACATGCACATAATGTTTTGTACTTTATTTTCATACTATGAACTTTTGCACATCTCCTGGTAAATATTTTGTACATTCGTCCACTTTGAAAACAGATATATTTTTACGTATTTCTTTTTCTAGGGCTGTCAAAGTTAACGGGATAATAACGCAAATTTGTTTTAACGCCACTAATTCCTTTTGGAGGTTGTAGCAGGCTCAAAGTGAGTTTTAAAGCTAGAGTCAAGATACTGGCATCATATGACACTAGAAAACCTAAGGAATCCATTGGTACCAACCATGTCAAAACTAGCTCTTTCGCGAATGAAGCGAAATACGCTCCAAACTTCCGTTAAATTTTGGTGGGGAAAAAACTGGCATGGCCATTTTCAAAGGGGTCCCTTGACCTCTGACCTCAAGATATGTGAATGAAAATGGGTTATATGGGTACCCACGAGTCTCCCCTTTACAGACATGCCCACTTTATGATAATCACATGCAGTTTGGGGCAATTCATAGTCAAGTCAGCACACTGACACACTGACAGCTGTTGTTGCGCTTGAGTTTGCCATGTTATGATTTGAGCATATTTTTTATGCTAAATGCAGTACCTGAGAGGGTTTCTGGACAATATTTGTCATTGTTTTGTGTTGTTAATTGCTTTCCAATAATAAATATATACATACATTTTCATAAAGCAGCATATTTATCCACTCCCATGTTGATAAGAGTATTAAATACTCTCCCTTTAAGGTACTTTTTGAACAGATGAAAAAATGTGCAATTAGTTTGCAATTAAATATTTTAATTGATTTTCTGTATTCCGAATGTATATTTTTTATATTATATCTCTTGACTTCTGCACTGCATTTATCACAATGCATCAAAATACCAAGACAAATTCCTTGTAAGTATAAATCTGATCTTATCTGGCAATAAAACTGTTTCTGAGTTTGATTCTTACAGGTCCAATTTAGTCTTTTATTGTGAAGGTGAAACCACCAGGTTTCCTGTTGCCTATGGGCACGTGTTTTTACTAATGGAATGGAATGCCTGGGAATTCTCTGAGATCATAGTAAAGCTACGCTAGACAAAGGTGAGTTTGTTTTTGTGTACAGCGCACCCCGTGTGGGCGGCTACAGTGCTGAACGAACGGGCATGTTGAGCTATAAACGTACACACCCAAAACTAGGTTTGTTTTTCCTCCAGAGAAAGGAAGTGGAGTACATGTTGGTAAAGTCTAAGGGCTGGCAGAGCTTGCAGCGTGGATGTGACCGCCCGTAAGAGCTGCAGATAGATAGAAAACGAGCGCACATCTGCAGCTGCCTCACAAGGTGGATCTGTCCTGAGCAGTGCGGTGCTCTGTCTGTAGATCTGGGTCTAGATCTGGGTCTAGATCCATATGTAGATCTACAATACAGCACGTGATGTCCACCAATCAGCTGCCAGGGCTGAGGAGCGGCCTCCTGCTCAACCTGTCCACTGGGGTGACCGGAAGAAAAGGGAAGTAATCATCAGTGGTGGAAAGTAACTAAGTATATATTACTCGAGTACTTTTACTTGTCCTTTACTTGAGTATTTCCATTTTATGCTGCTTTATATGGAGGGTGGAACCTGCCAAAATAAAAATAAATAAATCAAATTAAAATTAAAATTAAAAAAGTGAATACAAATAAATATAATATATAATATAAATACAAATAAATAAATATGTCATTAAATGTAGCAAAAATAAATGTAGCCATAAATTAATTTATAAAATATGACATAAATTGATATTTTTGTTTTAATTTGCTTCTAAATTTATTTATTTTTCTATTTAATTTTCCCTTTGATTTATGTATGTATTCATTTTGTATTCATTTTTTAATTGATTTATTAATTTTTGCATTATTTTTGAATTTATTTCTTATTTCTTTATTTTTGCATTTATTTTATATTTACTTATTTATTTATTTTTGCGTTCATTACCTTTTTTATTTACTCTTCTGTTTAATTTTCCCTTTTATTTATTTATGTATTATATTTATTATTTTTCAGATGTGTTTATTCATTTTTGCATTATTGTTATTTATTTATTTTTGCATTTATTTTTTTAACAATTTTATATTTATTTTAAATATACGTATTTATGCATTTATTTATTTATTTGTTTCTGTACGATTTTCCCTTTGCATTTCACCCCTTATTTATTTCCCCAAACTTATTTATTTCTGTATTTTTTACTTTATACATTTCTTAATGTATTTCTGCCTCATTATACAAATGAGGGGGGCTGCTTTTATTAATGTATGTATTTATTTTATTTTTAATTTTTTTAATTTATTTATTCATTTATTATATATTTTTATTTTTGCATTTATATCCATTTATTTATTTATTTTCGCATTTATTTTTATTTATTTTATATTTATTTCTAAATGTATGTATTTATTTATGTATTTATGCATTTATTTATAAAAAAAATGTCTCCACAATTTTCCCTTCGCATTTCACCCCTTATTTATTTCCCCAAACTTATTTATTTTTGTATTCTTTTCTTTATTTTTACTTTGTATATTAACATTTGGATATTCTTTAATTTTTTCATCATTCCTAACTTTGTATTTTTTTCTTTTCCTGTCAGAAATGTGCTTCCAGTGTATCCTACTAACCTGACTCCACTTTCTCTGTACTGTAAACTCTCTGGTATTTTATGTACTTTACACTATGTTGCTGTACACTTCATTCATAAATAAAGACTGGAGTATGTCTGTGTTTATTAAATATAATTTCTAAATGTACCATTTTACTGTATCTGTACTCAACAGAGACAAACTTAACTAAATATTAAGTTAAAATATTTATTTTATATTGCATGAATCTAAACTCTTCAAATGCAGATCCCGAGCGTATGAATAAAAACTATATATTTTTTTACTTTTGTTTGGCTAATACGCAGTCAACATACCTTTTCTAATGTTTAAAGTGGAATACTTTAAAAAAACGTTTCCAAAAAGTGATCACACACAGTTGATTTTATTTATTATTTTTTCCTTGTTAAGCGTCTGAAGCAGAAGCCCCCCCCCCCAAAAAAAAAACTAACCTTCACCGTGACAAGAAACTTTTTTTTATAACAGTAGTACAATTTAAAATAAATATCATAAAACACTTTTTTTCCTTTACAATAATCCTGAGATTAAAACATAACAAGAGACTGACTGACGGGGAGAAGCCTCAGCTCGTCCTCCTCCGTCAGTCAGGACCAGAGATGTTGAGGTGAAGCTACCAGTGCAGTCCATAAGTGTTTCTATAGTTTGTTTTGGAGGGTTTGGGCTCCGTAAATTAAATTTGTAATTGTCTGCTTTAATTTGAGGGTGTTCACATCCAAATCCCATCAACAGTGTAGGAATTATAGTCATTTTATTTATATATATACTGTATATATACAACACAGTCTCACGGCAGTTTGTGAAATTGTCACAAAATTTAATATATTTGTTTCGTGTACATAGACACAAATTTCCCTTTTTTTTCGTGATGCTCAGCACGACTTTCAACAATATATTTTTCGTGCATTTTCCTACGAATGTCCAGCAACACGTGACGCAAGTGTCAGTTTCCGCTCCAGTCTTTTCAGACTACTTAGTTAGGTTTAGGAATAGATCGCAGTTTGGGTTAAAATAACACCGTAAATGGCGTAACTTAAGTACGGAAGTTACGTGACAAATAAATCAGCTTTGACTTCTGGTTTCACACGGGACACCAATAGCGGTCTCCTGGGTGAAAGTCCGGTGTTTTTTGACCCGCCCATCAACCCCGACCTCCTTCCTACTTCCCGGTTCACAATTACGTGGATTACATATGAATTGGTTTTGTGAAATCCGTGTCTATGTACACGAATCAATACATCAAATTTTGTGACTATTTCACAAACTGCTGTGCAACTGGGCTGATATATAGTAGGCCTACTATAACTCTGTTTTATTACAGCTTGGGTTACAGTATTTTTGTAGTGCTGATGATAATTTCTTATAATAATAAAAACATTTTGCTTCACTAAAAAGAAGAAGCACGAGCGGTCAGACGATCAGACGAGTTTGGAAACAAACCAAAAGTTTATCTAGTTGATCTAAACCACTTTATTTTGAGGTCAAACTGAAAGTGAGCGCACCTGAAATGTCGGTTATAATCCCTCATTGGACAGGAAAACTGTGTTCACACAGCTACAGTAAATACAGAAGGTTGAAGCACGTTGTGGGTCTGTAAACTGTGATGGATGATTTGTTTCCAACCTGTCTGATCGTCTCACTGCTCGTGTTTCCTGGCTCGTGAGTAAAATGTTATTACCACTGATAGAAATGATGGACAACAGTGCAAAAATAAAACCCAAGTTGTAATAAAGGCTGCAGATACTTCACTGTTGCTCCAGTATGGATGTAAGTGACGACAAATAAGCAACCTCCATTTGTTGATGAAAACTGTGAGATACGGTTGAAAACTCCAGAAAAAAAGGTTGATATAAGTGAACCTATAAAATCAAGATTATTTTCTCTCAGGTCAAGATTGAACTTTCAAACTTCTGGACGTATCGTAAGAGAAGAATTCAATCAAGCTCTGAGGAACACCAGTTTGATTCTACCTGCTATCATGAATACTGTGAGTTTATGTCATAAACATGTTAAAGTAAAAGTCTGGTTTTATTCTATATTCTTAGTTTTGTCAACAAATCCCATGAAAAGAGGCAAACTAGCAACGTGTTAGTCCTTCTCTCTACACTTTCTGATTTCCTGTCTAACACGTTTTCACTCCCAGCTCGTCAAATACCACCGCTTGATCAGCGCCCCTCGGCATCGGAGACCAACGCACGGGGTACCCATCTTGCGTTACTTTTGGACGGACTGGGGACGGCGTGTCAATATACGCTCGTTACATGCATAATGTCCTTTCAAAATAAACTTCTGTTTTCACAGGAAGTTAGGTTTAGGTAACACAACCAGTTAGGTAGGGTTAGGAAAAGGTCGTGGTTGATGTTAACTTCACTGACTAACGACTCACGTCAACTTTACTTTTAGTTTCACTAGGGACACGAACAGCGGTCTCCTGGTTGAAAGTCATGTGTTTGTTTGACCCATCCACCGCCCCTGAGCGGACTTTCACGCTATTAATATTACGTCACTTACTCCGACCGTCGAATAACGCCGCGGGTGGGTTTACATTAGAGTTAGTTGAAAGCCCGGTTCGTAACATACTGTTGCTAAAGGGTGCCTCCGTGCATCAGTTTCCAATGCTGAGGGGCACTGACCAAACGGCGGTATTTGAGGAGTTCGGAGTGAGAATGGGTTGTTCTGTCTGTAGTAGCTGTGTTATACGCAGGATGATGTACAGCTAGTGGGTCATTGTTGTGAAATAAAGCCCGACAGGGCGATGCGGGGTGGACCCCGACGCCCTGAAGGGGTTTATTTCACAACAATGACCCACTAGCTGTACATTATCCCTTACTTAATGACCTGATAACAGTCTACTGAAGATGTAAATCTTTAAAAACGCAAATATATAGTTTCATTTTTTTTAAAGTCTCAGTAATTTCCTAAAACAGCTGCTCACTGTAGTTTTTATCAAACAAACAGGCGGAAATAGTGCATTTGTTGGGGACTATTTTCAGCAGCGGATTAATCCACATTTGGTGCTCTAGGGAGTATTTGTGGCAGCAGGACGGTGTGTGTGGGACTGAGTCAGAATAAACTACTACAGTCTATGGCGCAGAGGAAGAAGAGATATCAGGCTGTGATACACACACAGAACTTGTTAGTAGTTTGGGTCTTTTCATGGGATCTATTGACAATAAGAAAAATATAGAATATCAGACTTATGTTTTAAAATGTTGGTATAAATCCTGTTTTTGAATCTAAAATCTGGTCGATGTATGTTGTTTCACCTCATCTCTGGTCAGAGTTCATCAATCTCACATCCTGAGAACTGAAAAATAATGAAAACTAGTAATAATCACTGATGACTGATGACATGATAATTAGCCACCATTATAATATAATTGACTGATAATCAGAGGACAGAAAAGTTCAGTTTGTCCTCTGTGAAGCGTCCTCAGTCCAGGGCGAGCTGAGAGTCAGAAGCATCGCGGCCAGTCGGGAGCTTTTCTCCAGTCAGTTTCCAGGCTGGCGTCAGAGCCAGAGGGGTCAGAGGTCAGGGGTCACGTCATATCAGGTCTGAAGGGGCCACCGCGGGGCCTGGAGGGGTTAGGACGTGTCCTGATGGCTTTTGCAGGGTCAAGTTCAAGGGGAAGTTTGGGGGTCTGAGAGGCGACTGGAGGAGTCGAGGATGGGGTTCCCTCGTGTGTTTCTTCAGGGTCACATCTAGGGCGCCGCATCGGGGAAATTTGTACAAAGGAAATGTCTGCTATTCGTAGAAATTTAAAGATGACAGACTTTCAGGCGGGCTGCTCACATTTAAATGAAAGAAATATTGACCAAAACATACACTAACGGACCCCAAACAGGGATTGAAATACTGTTGGATTTCATACTGAGGAGGTCTCTCTTTCACCGCGATTCTTCTTTCGCGATTGTCAGCTTTCATCTGGGATAGGCCAACGCTGCATAGAGGTCATTATGCATTTCAGAAGGGACCGCCCCTAAACGACACGATTGGTTATCATCCATGTCAGTCAAACAAAAACACCTGCTGGTTAAAATTTAAAGGGGCACTTCACTCATTTTACACATTAAAATCAGTTAATCAGTCCTGGTCAGTCCTCCTCAGCCAGTTGTATAATGTTTTCTGTCATTTGTGTAATCTGAGGAAATAACCCTGGTGATGTCACAGTGATGTCATCAGGGTTATCTCAGCTTGGGCTTGGGGGCGACAAATTTATAAACAGAAAACCTGCGTTACAAACTGGATGTGTGGAGTTTGAAAGTTGTGGCCAGGCAGGGAGGACCTAATCAAATATATAATCCAGTTGCATTATAGGAAATGTAGGATCCCATGTTTTTTTAGCTTAAGGGGTCTAAAAGTCAGGATATCTTGGCCTCTTCAGCTTTGATTTTGACAGGTTTTTTTTGGCCTCAAAAGGGTCAAAATTAAAGATATTTTGTCTAAACAAGTTATCTGAATCAGTCTCAAGGTTTTGGAGAATTTCATGGCTGCACAAGAAAGAAGCAAGTGGCCAAATGAAGCCATCTGAGAGCAGGATTTTGTGATTTCTGGGCACCAATTATCGATTAAAAGAAACATATTAAGTCACGGGAGGATCCAAATGACTAATTTGGGGGAACAAAGCACGCTAATTGGTCATTTGAGGGCACAAGTTTCTAATTTATATAAAAAAAAAAAATACAAGGCTCCGTAATTTAAATCTGGCATATCGGGACTTGAGTTTAGTTTCAGGCCTGATGGGAACTGATGCATGTTTTTGGCGCGTTGTGATGAAGAGTCATTGTTCAGGTCAGAGCTGAGCGTCTCTCAGGCCTGCTGCGGCGACTGCGGGACAACCATGTCGTGCAGCTTCCTGATGTGTTTCTTCAGGTCAAAGTTCCTGCAGAAGCCCTTCCCGCAGGTGGGGCAGGTGAAGGGCTTCTTGTCGTTGTGCGTGTGCATGTGGAAGGTGAGGTTGTACACCTGGTGGAACGCCTTGTTGCAGATCGAGCACTTGAACTGCTTCTCCCCGCTGTGCGTCAGCTTGTGGTTCTTGTAGTTTCCTGCACAAAGTCAGAGGACGAGGAGTCAGACCAGGACAAGAAAACCCAAAACACTTTGACACAGTTTGTTGGGAGTAGGCAAATATGCTGCTTTATGCAAATGTATGTATATATTTATTATTGGAAATCAATTAACAACACAAAACAATGACAAATATTGTCCAGAAACCCTCACAGGTACTGCATTTAGCATAAAAAATATGCTCAAATCATAACATGGCAAACTGCAGCCCAACAGGCAACAACAGCTGTCAGTGTGTCAGTGTGCTGACTTGACTATGACTTGTCCCCAAACTGCACGTGATTATCATAAAGTGGACATGTCTGTAAAGGGGAGAGTCGTGGGTACCCATAGAACCCATTTTCATTCACATATCTTAAGGTCAGAGGTGAAGGGACCCCTTTGAACATGGCCATGACAGTTTTTCCTCGCCAAAATTTAGCGTAACTTTGGAGCGTATTTAAACTCCTTCATGACAAGCCAGTATGACATGGTTGTTACCAATAGATTTCATATGATACCAGTATCTTCACTCTAGAAAACTGAGCCCACTACAACCTCCAAAAGACCAAATAGCGTTAATGTGTTAAAGAAATTAGTGGCATTAAATCAAATTTGAACGTGTTATTATCGCGTTAAATTTGACAGCCCTATTTATGACATATAGAAAATGGGTACAGTGACGAGCTTAATGCTGTACAGTTCAAGTAAGGATTCCTGTCCAAAACAGAATCACACCTCCTAAGAAGGATGTTATGAAGGATGTTATGTATCCATAATGTGCAATTAAACAGCGGTGGCGGATGTTATCGACGGTCGAACGGTGCAGCGCTTTAAATGTTGCTGCCGCAAAGAATCGTGGGGTGAAGATGGTCCAGTGTACCCTATGCTGAAGGAGATAAGAAAGGAAGCAATGAAGCACATTTCCTTAACATTTAGAGGATTTGACCAGCTCTTGTCACGGCTGTCACTTAGATAGTTCCGGGTCATTTAAGACTATTTGACCGCAGCCCCGTCTCCTCGCTCCTCTGGCTTCTGACCTGGACGTCCCAGATCCATCTCGAGGAGCAAGGAGGCTTGTTTGAGGAGCTGTAAGTGAGGATACACCGGTGTGTAAAAGAGGCTTGATGATGGACAGATGATCCAGCTGTGCCCCACATCATATTCAACTGATGTCTCTTTAAAATGACGGCTCCAAGGAAAGGATGTCTCATTTTATTAAATGCTTGTTTCCTCAACTCCTCTCTCCTCGCGTCTCTTCCTCGACTCCTCCGCTCGCTTCTCACGTGGGCGGGACTAAGACAGGAGGAGAGGAGAGGAGGCGAGGAAAGGAATTGAGGATGTACAAACTGGGAAATGGGAAAGGCCCAAATATTGTTGCTAATCATATGCATCTAGATTATATTTTGATATTCTCCCATAAAGACGCTGGAATTGAGCATCAACCAAACACAAGGACAGAGCGCTTTTTAGTAAAGATGCCACATATTCTGTTATTAATAAAATAATGTGATTTTAAGAGCATAAATAATGCAGTAATTTACATAGCAGTCGTAATTATTTTATTAGACCACAATTATTATGTTTAACATCAATTTCATCATAAAATGTTATTTGCTAGGTTGATAAATGTATATAAATGTTAGAAATATCAAATATTGGTTTTATTTTCTGCACTTGACTGTTCATAAAAACATAGTTTTAACGTCATAGCTGCACCAGAGAGACACAAAGGGTCAAATTAAGTCATCTGACAAGACAAATAAGGGAATAATGGAGACTAATTAAGTAATTTAAGGGTAGAAATGACTAATTAGAGGAGCAAAAGCACTACACTGAGCACATAAATTAGTATATTGAAGAAAATGATTTGTAATTTGAGGACATTTTGCCTCAAAAGAGTCAAATTTAAGGATATTTAGTATTTAAAAATATATCAGAATAAAAGTCCTGAATCTCATCTCAGATCATCTTCACAGTGAGGTCACAAAGAAGTACCACGATGTAAAATAAAGTACTACAAGTACTCATGTGTACTGAGGTGTGTTGGTATCAGTGGTGGAAAGTAACTGAGTACTTGAGTACTTCTATTTTATGCTACAGTTTACTTCTAATCCATCCCATTTGAAAGGCAAATATTGTACTTTTACTACATTTATTTGGCAGTTTTGCAGATTAATATTATTCATACAAAATATAATCAACAAATAAATGACTATGTATCATTATAGAAAGCTACTCAAATTATAAACTAATTTACCAGCTTTGTCATTTAAGGAATTCATAAATGCATCAAAAATTATAATCAAATAAATAAAGTATATATATGAAATGGACCATTCTGCACAATGAGAACTTTGACTTTTGATAATTTAAGTATATTTTGATGCTGATACTTCTGTATTAAGTACAATTTTGAATGCAGGACTTTTACTTGTAAGAGAGTATTTTTACACCGTGGTACTATGATTTTTACTTCAATAAAAGTATTTTAAAAGGTGGGTGCTGGGTGATATGTTTGTGCAATATATAGTTTTGTGTTATATGTGCTTTGTGTAACTCTTTAAATGCCTTCTGTGTTTTATGTAATCTGTATTTATTGTATTTGTTGTATAGAGAAACCCGAAATATTCCCACGGAGACATTAAAGTGTATCCAGCATCGAACCTGCTGTATTTGTCTGTCAATCTGTCCATTCTATCAGATATTATTACTACTTATTTTTATGTTTTTTTATTTAATTTTTAACTTGTGATTTGATCTTTTTGGTCCTTTTGGATCCTTTTGTTGTTTTGTGACAGCTGACAGATGCTGCTGACTGGCATTCAGCCTGATTTGAGCCAATCAGTGAATAAATGTCATTAAATGACTTTCTATAAGAAGGTTACATTATTTTGTCTACTCCCCATATACACATTATGATATCATATAAAAGCTGCATTTATAACTGCTTCCACAAATGTTTAGATTTAGATGTGAAGAGTGTGTTTTCTAAGACATTTTAGTTTAGAGGAACGTAAATTATCATATTGATTATTATTATTATAGCACATATAAACACATATTGTGCTTAAAGATCATTATATTACTGCAGAATGTTTTTTAAAATTGAAATTATTTTGTAATAAATGTCATTCAGACGTGTTTCATTAATATACTGAGTATTATAATACAAATATTATCAAAGATTGTGTCATCAAAGTGAAAACTGGAATCAGGTCATTTGTGTCTTTTACCAAAAAATCAAAAAAAACAAAAATACATTTGGTGTTTTTTTTATTTCTCACCTTTCTGATGAAATCCTTTCCCGCAAAACTCGCACACGAACGGTTTGTATCCCGCGTGGATGCGCGTGTGCGTGTTGAGCGTGGAGCTGCGGTTGAAAGCTTTCCCGCACTGGTTACACTTGTGCGGTTTTTCCTGGGAAAAAAAATGGAAAAATAAATATATATATCATCACAGGTGGAAAATTACACATCCGATAAAAAAAAATATCAAAGAATATTACAGAGATATTTGACAGTGAATGCAACACGAGACGACGTGATAACGTCACCCACACAGATGTTACAGGAATATTACAGAGGTTTTTATTTTTCATTAATTTGCTTCAGGATTCATAATAGGGATATTAAAGGAGACACCAGGAGGTGCTCAAACACAACTAACAGGCTGAAGCGCGATGCTACAACAGCTTTACTCTCTTCTGAAACAATAATAATTTTTAAAAAGCTCCATATCTTTTATTATAATTTATATTTATTCACACAAAAAGTCAAATTTCAGTTCGACTTTAACGCGTCTAATCATCATCTTTGATCCATATAATAAAGGGGTATTTCTATACAAGTTTTACAGGATTAAAACAGTAATAACGACGCATACAACATGTATATTTAAGCCTTAATTACAGTGAGTTTGGTCTTTAAATTAAAATACAAACTGCGAACCGGATCACTGCTCATAAAACATTCATTTAATTAAATGCCCTAAAAAGTCGCGCACACAACAAATATAATAAAACATATGATTGGAAATCAATTTGATTAACTTTTAATACAGGAATTATTAGAGGATATTATATTAAATGAGCCTATTAAAGTTTTCTGTTGCTGTTTAAGATCTGTTAGCCTTAAACAGGCCTTTAATGATGATAACATATTTCTTTTTTAAATCTGAGAAAATTATATTTTATTATTTCATTTAAAAAAAAGTAAATATATTTTAAAAAATAAAATGAAAAAATAAATAATAATGTACCAATAAAATGATGCCAGTATGACTTCCTGTTCATGCTCTTAATATGACATAAAAATGGTCAACAGGGAAGAAAATAAAATTTAAATAAAACTATTAAATAAAAAAAACCCTTAAAAATAAGAATAACGTGATCTTATTTCTTCTTCTTCAGTTTATTGTTGAACTGAATGAATAGTCTTCATCGTGTGTCGGGCCTACCTGAGTGTGGATGATTTTGTGTCTGCAGAGCGTGCTCGCCTGTCGGAATCCTTTACCGCAAACTTTACACACAAACGGCCGCGCGCCGGTGTGCACGGGCATGTGGCGGGTCAGGTTGTAGTGCGCGTTAAACACCTGGAAGAGAAAATAATAAAAAATTAATGAAATAAAAAAATAAAAAATAAAAAATAATAAAAATAAAAATAAAAATAAAAATAAATCAAAAACACATAAATCACAAATATTTTTACACCAACCATATTTTCCTTAAAATAACATTCATAGTGTCTTTGAGGAGAATACATTAACCTCACACCATTTACCTTAAAACATTTATTTATTTATTATTATTTATTTATTATTTATTTATTTATTTCAACCTGTCTATTATTATTATAAAGAAAAAATTAAAAAAATAAATAAAATAAAATAAATAAAAGTAAAAATAAAAAAAAACAACCCAAAAAAACACATCAATCACAAATACTTTTATACCAATCATATTTTCCTTAAAATAACATTCATCTTGTCGTTGAGGAGAATATATTAACTTCACACTATTTACCTTAAAACATATTTATTTCAACCTGTCTATTCTCCAAAATAATGAGTTTGCCATCGAAACTACTTTAATCCCCCCCCCTTATGTCCCAGTTTAAGGGTTTATTTAATGGCTCGTGATCTTTTCCATTGAAAGCAACAAAAAGAAAGAAGAACTCAATAAATGTGGTGCCCTTTAATTATCAGATTGAGTCTAATTAAAGGTAATCTGTCAGGGGTCATTTAATGGACTTTGAATCAATATAATGTGTCGTTTATAACACAATAATAAACCTGCACAGCACACATTAAGATATATGCACATTTTAAATTAATCTTGATTTTATAATTTACAACAAATAAATGAGTTTTCATTCTGCTAAATATTCGCTTTCGTTACTTAGAAAATGATTTGCACATCCAGCAGTAGATGCGTCGGAGTTGAGCTCAATATCTTACAAAAATAAGGAGATTTTCACAAAGAAAAAAATAAATAATGAGCGACACCTGATCAAAAACATCTTAATTTGAAAAAAAACAGCAAATCAGAACAAACTGAAACTATTTTAATATATCCTGAAAGAAAGTCTAAATTATTCTGTTTCCATGTTTAATTCTATTTTGTTTGTAATTGTGAAGATCGAGTCGTTTAATTTGTAGTTTCATGTGTTTTAGGCTTTAAGATTTTTTCCAAATCTGACCAGTCAGATGATTTCCTTCTAAATTAAAGAGAATTAAGATCACTTTAATGACTTTAATTTAATGCTTTATTACCTAATAATCTATTCCCCAGATTAAATCCTTTTTTTAAAATGTTAAAATTAATGTGTAATTAATATTGTGTGTTTTTATAGTTTTTTTTATAGTTTTATATTTTCATGATGTCCTTGTGTTTTTGTGTTTTTATGATCATTTTATCTGTGTAAAGTGTCTTTGAGTATCCAGAAAAGCGCTATATAAATAAAATGTATTATTATTATTATTAATAATATTATCTCCAAAAATCCGATTTAGTTGTAATCTGGATTTTTAAATCCATCCAAAAAGCCTCTGAGTTGATCAACGGATGAATCACATCTTTGGCTGGAGAAGTTGATTCTATTTTGTTTGTAATTGTGAAGATCGAGTCGTTTAATTTGTACTTTCATGTCACAACGTTCATGTGTTTTAAGATTTTCCAAATCTGACCAGTCAGATGATTTCCTTCTAAATTAAAGGGAATTAAGATCACTTTAATGACTTTAATTTTATGATTTATTACCTAATAATCCATCCCCCAGGTTAAATCCTTTTTTAAATATTAAAAATATTAAAAAATAAAAAAATAAAAAAAATAATGTTATTTAATAATTAAATTAAAAATTACAAATATTATCCCCAAAAATCCGATTTAGTTGTAATCTGTATTTTTAAATCCATCCTAAAAAGCCTCTGATCTGAGTTGATGAACAGATTAATCACAGTGCAGGTTTGCAGGAGTTGCTGATTTATTGGTTGAGTTGGAGGTGATAGTTTATATATTATATTATATTATCATTCTATGATATATGAGTTATTAGAGGAGAAGTGAGAAAGGGGTTGCTGAAATGTGCTATACAAATAAAATAAAGCTGCCTTGCCTTGCCTTACCAGGGGTGAATTATTCTAATTAGCAGCCTAATTTAATTTAATTTGGGATGTAAATAAATCTGGGATAGTTTATATATTATATTATATTATCATTCTATGATATATGAGAGGAGAAGTGAGAAAGGGGTATAGGGAAATATATTCTACCTACTCCTTTTCGGACACTATACTTCTTGTTTTGTTTGTTATTATTTTGTATCTGTTTTTATTTATTTTTATGTTGGAAATAAAGTCTTTCATTCATTCATTCAAATCAGGACTCACCTTGCCGCAGTTAATGACTTTAATTTTATGATTTATTACCTAATAATCTATCACCCAGATTAAATCCTTTTTTTTAAATGTTAAAAATATTATCTCCAAAAATCTGATTGAGTTGTAATCTGTATTTTTAAAGTTGATGAACAGATTAATCACAGTGCAGGTTTTGCAGGAGTTGCTGATTTATTGGTTGAGTTGGAGGTGATAGTTTATATATTATATTATATTATCATTCTATGATATATGACTTATTAGAGGAGAAGTGAGAAAGGGGTATAGGGAAATATAAGTTTTACTTCTACCTATGTCTGTTTGTTATTATTTTGTATCTGTTTTTATTTGTTTTTATGTTCGAAATAAAGTCATTCATTCATTCTCACCAGGACTCACCTTTCCGCAGACCTCGCAGGTGAAGACTTTGGGTTTGCTGCCGGGACATGATCCGCTGAGCCGGGCAGCAGCAGCAGCAGCAGCAGCAGCAGAGGAGCCCTTAAAGATCTTCTCTGTGAGGATCTGGTCCCGCTCCTTCATGTAGTGCTGGATCTGGCTCTGAGACAGCGACAGCTCCTTGAAGGCCTGCAGGCCTCCGGACCCGGACCCGGAGCCCACCGGGTACTGCTGCTGCTGCAGGAGGCCCGGCTTGCTGCTGCTCTTCTCCGCCGCCAAGAAGGCTTTGTGCCGGGCCGTGGTGAGCAGGTAGGAGGCCATCGGGTGGAGGTTGACGAGGCTGGCCGGAGGAGCACAAACACCTCCAACACCTCCACTATCTCCTCCGGTGCAGTTCAGATAACACACCGGGAAGGAGGACTGGTTCACCACCCGGGGTCTGAACAGCTTGTACTGGGGCTGGACTGTGTGGTGGCTCACAGAGGAGTCCTCCTGGGTCTTATAGTTCAACCCAAAGCCGGACAGAAAGTCTGCAGGAGAAGATGCGTCGAAGTGATCCAGCCCGGTGATGCTGAGCCGGTGGTCGTAGCCGAGCGGCACCAGAGGGATCATGCAGTGCAGAGAGGACGGACACGGATCTGGTTTCCCCACGGGAGGAGCAGCGGAGGAGGACTGGAACCAGCTGGGGATCGGTGGTGGTGGTGGAGGTATCGACGTCTTGGGCTCAGGCGTCCTGGCCATAATCCGGTCGATGGAGAAAGCGAGAGGTTTAGTGCTGCTGTTACTACCGGAGGAGGAGGTGAGCATGTCGGCGGGCTGCTGGCTCCGTGAAGCCGGAGGGGAGCCGAGGATCCCCGCTGGGGCTGAGCGGCGGAGAGGAGCGTCACCGTCCATCACCTCCACATCAACACCAACACCAACACCAACAACAAGCTGCTGGAGGTGGAAACCGTCAGCCGGGGGTCGGTGCTGTTCCTCACCTCACCGGCCCAAAGGAGAGGGCATCATCTACCAGAGGAAAACCGGGAAACCCCCCCTCCAACACTCCAAAACCCCCGGTACCCCTCCGTCTCCGTCCTTTATTGACGACAACCGTGTGGCTTTTGCTCGATAAACTTACTGGCGTGCGGAGAGAAGCCGAGACCTCGCAGATCGTTACCGTCCAGAGAAAGAAGAAGAAAAAGTAGATAATTTGCTCAATTCTTCCTCTCGTCGATTCTCTGCACTTGTCGCCGCTGGAAGAGGAAGAAGAGGAGGAGGAGGAGAGGAGGATGAAGAGGAAGAGGAGGTTGTTCCTTTACTTGGCAGGACTCCTGCTCAACTGGAAGGTTATTTGGTAAATCCCAGGTCCCCTTGTGGCTTCGCGTGACATCATTTTTTTTTTTTCCAAATCAAATCGCAGCCAAAGACGCGCAGCGGCTGCAGGTCAGAGAAGCTGTCTGTCTGTCTGTCAGGAGTTTTTAGATCACATTTGGATGATGCATCTTTTGCGCCCTTTTTTACGCACGCGGCTCAGAGAAGAGAAACCACAGAGCTGCTGTCATGTTGGGTGAACTTGAGACTTGAGACAGAAAAACGGATCGAGATGGAAAATGGATTTAAAGACATTTAAAGATCTCAGGGTGCTGCTTTATTGGCTCTTTGAATCACAAACTTTGACTTTGAGCGCTTTTTTTTCCCTCTTTTCAGAATCAGAATTTAGAATCAGAATCAGAATTTAGAATCAGAATCAGAATCAGAATCAGAATCAGAATCAGAATGGTGTTTATTGCCAGGTGTAAGAGGTATACACTAGGAATTTGCTTTGGTTTTGTTTACGCACCAGATTTTTTAGATGCCAAACCCTCACCGCGTAAGAAAAAAGCTCATCTGGAGAGACTCTGATAGATATTATGCTAAATAATTAACATGACAAATAAACTGGCGCGCTCTTCTCTCAACGCGTCTTGTCTTTTTTTCGGCTCTTTTACGCACAGAGAGCAACAACTCAGCGGGCACAAACGCAAATTCCACAGGATGAATGAGAGACAACAACACACCTCCATCCCGTCACAGATGACAGCAGAGAGTGAAGTTTGGGCTGAAATAAAAAGTGACCGCTGAGGGCCTGAAGAGCAGAAAACACATAAAATACAGAAAATATTAATAAAGGATTGGTTTGTGTTGGTGGACTGAAGATAATGTGTTTTTTATATTATTATATTATTTTTTATTACACAAAATATTTAAAAATATAAATGTTTTAATTTTTAATTTTTCTTCTGAAATATGACAAATGAAGATTATTATTATTATTATTATTATTATTATTATTATTGTTTTGACTGTCAGACAATTTGACTAAATACCTGATCCGCTCTGTGAATGAAGTCCAGATCAAATAAAAAAAAAATGCTTTATCTAAAAATGAAAATCTGAACATTAAGGTCCTGAAGACCAGAAAACACAATCAAATACAGAAAATATTAATAAAAGGATTTGTTTGTGTTGGTGGACTGAAGCTGATGTTGTTTTTTTTATTAGTGTATAACACAAAAATATTTTAAAATATAAATGTTTTAATTTTGTTTTTCTTCGATAAAGAACGAGCTTTTCTGAAATATGACAAATAAAGATTATTATTATTATTATTATTATTATTATTATTATTATTATTATTATTGTTTTGACTGTCAGACGATTTAACTAAATACCTGATCCGCTCTGTGAATAGTATAGTCCAGATCAAATAAAAAAAAAATGCTTTATCTAAATATGAAAATCTGAACATTCAGTTCCTCAATAATCATAATTTATGAAAGCTTAAAAAAACAAAGTATTGATTAATAAGAGCAGATAAAATGAGTTCTTAAAACTGCAGTGGAAACAAATCTAATAATTAATTATAAACATATTTTTGGCAACACAAACTAAAACGTGATGCCTCAAAGAAACATCATCCTTTAGTGAATAAAACATTAAGGTGGAATTAATTCATAATAAATACTTCTTAATTTTTTTTATTAAGGAATGTGAGATTTTTAGACGTTGATATTTTTAAGGGACGTTTCAGGTGTCAGAGGTCACAGAGAACATTAAACACATTTCCATATATTCACACTATTACTATTCGGCTTGTAAAAATCATTATTACAAGCATCATACAGTTTATTAATATAGACCGATGTTTATAATATTTAATAATAGACCCATAGCCCTTCCCTTCAGTGCACCAGCGCCTGTGTTGGATTTTATTCTGTTCTCTTAATGTTTAATTGTTCTGCTTTTATTACATGTGATGCTCCATGTTATCATTTTATTTATATCCTTTCTTTAGTATTTTATTTGTCACTGTACATTGTTTTATAACAATATTAATGCATCACTTACTATTTAGCATTTCTCAGCAGTATATGAATAAATGGTTTATAACACACTATAATGTGAGTATTAATAATATTATTTGTTAACAACTATAACTCCTCCTGTGGACACCCAGAAGTGGAGGCTAAATAAAATAAAAAATTAAATATAGACAAACACAGCTGTAATGATATAAAATATATATATATATTTTTATTAAAATAAAAATATGTATTATTATTTCTTTACTTTGTATTCTTATTATTCTTTTTATTCTTATTCTTATTCTTATTAAGAATATTATTGAAGAAGTTATACTTGTTGACAAATATTATTAAGAATGTCCTTATAGCTGCTTACAACTATAAACCACTTCTGAAATGGCTAAAGGTGAACTTTATCGTCATTGCACAAACTAACTGTACAACCAAATGCAGTAAATAGAACTAGAGCTCATAAAGATGAAAGAAGAGAATGAACCAATGTGAAGCATGTACACGTATGAAAAGATATGAACAATAAACAATAATAGGTTTACAGATGAAGTGCAGGACAAGTAGCTCTGACACGTCAGTGAGATGTGAACAGAACCAGTAAATATAGAATGAGTGTAATTGAATTAATTATAATTAAAAAGCAAATTAAATGTCTGTGTGAAAGGATGCAATTATGCACAAATATGCAAATCACAGAAAGTGCAAATTGTTATTGTAAATTGTCTGATAATAATTTTAATGTCTGTAATAACGAAAAATATTGTATTACTGTTATTTATTACAGAACAAATGACAGATGATGAAGATATTTATAGGCAACGCTGCATGATGTATGCATAAGCAAACCTTCTCTTACATAAATGTAGCTCATGTGCAGATTGGAGTGAAGATGTCTCTGCTCAGAGCATATTATACACCACTCTACACTCTATACTGCACATTTGTGGTCAAACTACAGAAAAGCAGCTGACAGAGACTTCAAGTCTTTTATAATGATGCCATGAGAATATCGCTGCAGAGACCTCGATGGTGTAGTGACAGTTTGTGGCTGCAGGAGTCAATACTCTACAAGCTGATCTAAGAAATCTCATGTACACATTCATGACTCTGACAATGAAATCCTTCTGATTTGATCAAACATGAGGTTACAAATCCCAGCTGGGAGACATTGCATAGTTGTCTCCTTGTAGGACTGATTTATATTCTTTTTAAACCATGAGTTTTTGTTTTTGCATGTGAGTTATTAGGCTAAATGTAATGTCTTATATTTTATCTGGACCCTGTGTTTGTAATAAAGTTTTGATTGATTATTATTATTAGTAGTATCTGTAACAAAGACAGTGTGTTAACCTGTTTTTTGTCTACCAGCTTTATTAATTATTTAAACCTTCTATATTTCTGTTTCTGTGATATTTATCTCCCGACTGATTTGATTTCATCCTGCTGAGAGCACATTAGTAGTTTATATATTAATATGAGCTTAAACCCATGTTTTATGTTTATTGATTTATGAAATGAAAACAGAATCTCACAGAAGACTGAGGGGAAAATGATTCAGTTTTATATTTTAATAATCATGAAGTGAAAAAAGAGCAAATCTGATGCTGTTTATTCAATTTTAATTTTATTCTATATTTATTTGTATTTATTTTTCTCTCTGCAGGAAGTTTGTTTCAACACTGTTGAACCTTAAATATTATGGCCAGCCAATTATTATTATTATTATTATTATTATTATTATTATTATTATTATTATTATTATTATTATCATCATCAATGTGTCCTTGGTCTTGTGTTTTTGTCTGTCGGGCTGCGGCAGCAGGACTCGTTTTTTTGTTGCAGGAAAAAGGTTTGATGCTCATTTTAATGAGGAGAGAAAAGAAAGTGCAGCTGATGGACGACAGCCAGCAGACAGTTTCCAAAGGAACAGAAGCCCTTAAAAAACTCCTTAAACCGACAAGATTAAGGTGGAATGGAGAATAAGTCCTTTTTAAGTATGCAAACAACAAGTCAAGCCCTGAATAATGTGAATTTAATGAGAAATGGTTTAAACCTCAGGCTGAATTTAAGGAGGATTTAAGTGGCCGGTTCCAATATTAGTAAATGGAGATGTTGGGTTCACACTTAAGAGTGTGTCCACTGATTAACCGAGGAAACAGGCTTTTTAAATTCCCTTAAACCTTTCATATTTAGATAAGAGTTAGAAGATAATGAAAGCAGTTTGAAGGGATAAATGTCCCATAATTAATAGCAGGCTACAGTGAGTTATCTATATATACAATAATGATCATAAATATGTTTGAAGGGTGTTTTTGTTATGGTTATTGGTGCTTTTAATAATAAATCTGCAGTGATTTCTTACTAACTGTATTTAACTTTTTATTTAAATGATTTTCTGGAGCTTCAGTAGGTTTTCTCTGTCTACATGATCTTTGAACCCATATTATCTCTTTTCGTCATTCCTGCACACTACACTCTACTTTTAACTCTCTTTTAATTCTGGATTTTCCTCTTAAATGTCCTGCTGGTTGCACCATTCCTCTAGATGGAGATATTATATACTATTTTATACAATATCGTTGGATGGGGTTGAGGTCAGGGCTCTTTGCAGGCCAGTCAGGTTCTGAATGCAGTATAAATGTGTTATTTTCGTCTATTCTAAAATGGTATGTTTGAATATTTCTGCATACTGGGGTCCCTAAACAGTCTTGAATTACATAAATTGGGTATCGCTGTAAAGCTGAGACTCTTGTGGATCCAATGAGCCCAGTTGTTTTCATGTGTGATGATGTTAGTCCCAATAGTAGCCATTTCATTGTAGGTAGTGAGACCATGTTTTGTCACCTGTGGTGACCTCTAGGATAATCACAGCCTGAAACTTTACAGCCACAAACTAGAGACCTAGAGCATTCAGAGGATGGATGGCTTTCCACCTAGATTGACAATAAGGGCGTTTCTGAGCAGTTTGCACAACAGAAGTACTCGCCATACAATCCCGGAAAAATGCAATTCTTGCAAAAAATCTCTCAATGTTTTTGATCCCAAATCACAGCATGGCTTTTTCTGTGGTGTTCCTCAAGGTCTTGGTGTCTTAATGTGGTATTTTGGAGGGATTATTGATCGTTTTTATCAATTCTTGAGTGGTAAAAAATGGTTAAATTTAGCACCAAATCTGTGTAACAAATAGTATCAACCCAAAAATTGTTGCAACAACTTATGAGACATAATAGAGCATGGGGATGACCATCATATACTTCTATCATAATGTTCTAAACCCTTATACACTTTCACAATTTATTTTAATTGATTAATTCATTTTTATTTCTGATTTATGACTAGAACAACTTGACACACAGTGCTGAGCTGCATCTCAAATTAATCTTCAGGTTCCCAGCTTTCAGATGATGTACATCACTTCTTTTTTTTTTTTAAACTTTATTTTTTGGGGGCATTTTTACTAATTTTATTGACAGTGGATAGAGACATGGAAAGGGGGAGAGAGAGAGAGAGTGGATGCGGAAAGGGCCACAGGCCGGATTCGAACCAAGGCCACCGCGGTCAGGACTGAGGCCTGTTACATGGGCGCCCGCTCTACCGACTGAGCTAGCCAGGCGCCCAGATGTACATCACTTCTATGTGACATCTACTGCTGACCTGCTATCTCCCCCTGAACATCTCCTGTCCCTCTAAAAAAGAGGTCGGGATGGTAAGGAGTAGATGTTGTGGAGTTGTGGACAATATAATACAATCACAAGTTATTAACACGTCTCTTTTCTCTCTTTTCTCTCTTTAGCTTTAGTTTGACTTGGAGTAAAAATAAAACCCACGAGATGAAAACACAGGTGCTTTAAAAACACTTTTAATAGTGACACATAGATAAGACACCTGAACAAAACAGGTGCACAGTAAGACAATATAAATATACTTCTTCATAGGTTTTTGTCCTTTAGTTTTTGTCCTTTGAACTGCACTGACACAAACTGGATCGGACAGTTATAACAGACGGCAGGTCGTTGCACACAGTTGATCGGAGGCCGATACTGAATTTACAGGCAAAACTCTTTTTTTTTTTAAATTCTCAACGACGACACGCAAACAGACGGTAGTGAATGAATGAACAGCAGTGATGAGACGCTTAGTCCGCTCATAGCTGCTCAGATTAAACACATCAATCCGATTAAAAACAGTTTTCCTGTTAAAAAAGTCCAGACTTTAACAGTTCGTTGGCGCGTTTCTAAAGACTTTGATCGATGTTGGATATGATGCACATCAGGCAGTACGACCATATCACTCTACAACTCAATATTATTCTTCACGACAGTTAATATCACGATGAACAGAGATAACAGCAACTACATCAACATGTAGTCGTGATTCTGAACAATTATTCTCCAATCAGAGTTTCAACACTTCCTAAAAGCTTCACGTGGTGAAACTGACTCTTTGTTTATTTGTTTCCTGCTTCAAAGAACCCAGGAACCTCTTTCAGTGATATTTCATTTTAAAGTGGAAATATTTCTTTTTTTTTTTTTGCATTTTTTACCACCTGAAGCCACCAATCGTTGGGGGCATTTTGAGCTACAGAAGGTTCAGAAACTACAGCAGTGCAGCAACATTTCATTAGCTTGGAGTTGTAAGAGTTCTTCTGCAGACTCTGAACATCAAACATTAAACTATTAACTACTTTCTGTTTTTGTTCTGATCTGATCTGAAGATCGACCTTATTGTCAGACTACAAACCTTGATGGACGATTCTGCAGAATCCCAGATTACATTTCACAACAATGCTTCTGAGCCACCCATTTCGAATGTTATCAGCTGATTGAATGGCCGTTATCAGTGGTTATCACCATTCTACTGCTACAGACGGGCCAAACTGCACCTCCCACGTTGTGAAAGTGAAACTTAACGTTGTGAATAGGGCTGTCAAAGTTAACGCGATATTAACGTGTTAATGCAAATTAGTTTTAACGCCACTTATTTCTTTAACACATCAACGTAACTTGTGGTTTGTAGGTTGTAGCAGGATCAGTTTTAAAGCTAGAGTGAAGATACTGGCATCATATGAAACTAGAAAAAACTAATGAATCCATTGGTACCAAACATCCTCATAGTAGCTTGTCGCAAAAGAGGCTAAATAACGCTCCAAACTAAACAAATGTTGTTGTTTACTTGTGGAGACAGGTACTCTGGGTTGTAATGAATATTTCAGTATCTAGAGGATGTTAGTGGGACTTTTGAATTTTAAAGGTGCAGTGTGTAGTGTAGGATCTGGCGGCATGTAGCGGTGAGGTTGCAGATTGCAACCAATTAAAAATTCTACCGTGTGCCTAGCGTGCTGGGGAGCTACGGTGGCCGACACAAGAACGTGAAAACGTGAATGTCTCTATATAGAGCCAGTGTTTGGTTTGTCCGTTCTGTGCTACTATAGAAACATGGCGTCCGGCTCCGTGAAGAGGACCCGCTCTCTGTGTAGATATAAACAGCTCATTCTAAGGTAACGAAAATACAACGACTCTTATTATCAGATGATTATACACTAATGAAAACATACTTATTAATATTATATTCCATTTCTGCCAATAGATCCAACTAAATGCGGCACACTGGTCCTTTAAACAAATAGTTATTGGTAAATGGTTATTCAACATAACCATAATAATAAAATATAATAAAACCATAATAGTATAAAGTAACATTCAAAGACAAGACCGTGGATAACTTTGATTAAAACAGTCAAATACAATCTTACAATTCCAAGCTTCCTGTCAATTAAAAATAAATATCTTTAGTTGATTTTGCTGCCGTTGCTGTCGGTTAAAAACGATGTAAAGAGGCGGCGAGGTCGAGGTCGAGGTCGAAGTCGAGGTCGAGGTCGAGGTCGAGGACTCTGGGGGTTAAGAGCTGCCGGAGCCTTTTTAAACAATTAGCTACAACTGTGGATGAAAACAAGACGGGAGGGTGGCGATCGCTGAGCTCTACTGTACAAAGTGACATCAATCAGAGTATGGCTGCACGTGGAGGAGGGCGGGGCTTCCTGTCCCGCAGGTGAGAGATGGAGGTTCGTCTCAGCACCGTCCAGAGTGTCCGCGCCACACCTTCACTTCCTGTTTGTCGTACATTCTCACTTGTGTACGTTTCAACATGTACAGCAGTGTCAGGGCGATGAGCATGTGACAGGTTGGGTAAACGGGAGGCGGAGACGGGAGGGGGGGGGGGTTCACTACCTGAGCGTCCGTCCTTACCTGATCAGGACCTTCAGCTACGATGACTGACATGTTACCTCTACTGTGCAACTTTTCATCTACAACATATCTGCGATGGAAGGTTCTGATCTGATAATCAAGTAGTATAATGGCGAGCGAAGGTATGACGTGTTCAATCGTCCTCCTCGTCGCTGTCTCTCATGCTGATGCCTTGCAGGCCGTCGCCCGTCTTGACAGCCGCCGTGGCCTCCTCCACCGTCAGCCGGTTGTAGACGGTCTCGTAGCTCTTGTTGTTCAGCTTGACGTCCAGGACGCCCTGCAGCCTGAAGTCACGGAAGGTCTTCTGTTGAGGCGGGAGGGGTGGAGATGAGGTAAAAGGAGACGGGAGGGAAAAACAGAGAGCATCTTAGGAATGTGGCGAGCGGGAGGGAGGAGGCAGCTGCCGTTCGCCGCTTGGAAGGACAAAAGCGGGAAGATTGAGGCTCAAGGACGAGCCGAGTCTTTTATGTGTCGGACCGAGAAGGCAGACCGAGGCGTCTGAGGGGTTTTTACCTTCAGTCAGAAGCCATTATAATTCCTTGTCTCTCTTGCTTTCAAGTTAAACTCGCACGTCTCTGTACATTAGCAAACTATGAAAAGACAAAAGCGGCGAGCAGCACAGTTGAGCAGTTTTCTCTTTCGTGTCTCGCCGCCTCTTCACACCGCTGCCGCTGCTGATTTCAAGGACACTTCTGCTTTGATTTGTCTTTATTTTCTTCTTCTCCTTCAATGTCAGTTCTGACTGTTTTACATGATTAATTTTTTAATTCAGTATAGTCAGTCTGAGGTTGATTCACTGCCACTCTTTTCAAACAGTAGAAAAGAAGACTTTGAATCTGGTAGGTAAAAGTAACCTGTCAGATCTGAATGATAATTTTTATTTTGCATTTCAACACTAAAATCTGTTGTTTTTCCAACAGAAGTTCTGGTTCTCTCGTGAATAGTTTTGTGTTTTCTTACCTTCACAATCTTGATGAGTGTCTTCAGCTGGTACATGTGGAGCTGCAGGTCCAGTCTGTCTGTCAGCCAAACACACACCGCTTTCATGGAGCCGGTGTACCATTGCTGTAAGACACAAAAACAAATTTTTCGTGGTCACACATCAGTTTTCCTGTGAAATGACGGATTATTACCAACATTTCAGGAACTCATACTTGTAGTTTGACCTCCAAATGTTGGAGATAATATGGATAAACTGTTGGTTTACAACCTGTCTGATCGTTTGACTGTTTATAGGCCAAGACACACCAACCCGACATCAAAGAACTTGCGGCGACGAAGGCTGACCATTACGTCGCCTCACGTCGCCTTTGTCTTTGCCGACAAGTTGTACTCAAACACGGCCAGTTAGCACATATGTTCTGCGTCTACGTGAGATGAAATAACTCTCCATGGTAGCAGGCGGCGGTAGTCTGTATTCATCATTCAAAAAGGGAAACAGGAAGACCAAGGACGGCGGATATACAAGCCGTTGTTATGATACGTACATGAAACAAAGCGGCGTTTGCCGACCATTTTCACACCACTCTCACTCACCACTTAGCTTCATTCCAGATGTTCATGTCGCTGTGAAAATATCCGTGTTTTGATCAGATGAGATGAAGATGAAAAATGAGAAGAGACTTCTGTGTGTGTCCTCTTGACTTTACTCGTTGGCTTGCTTTCCATGCTTCTCTTCTCGTGCACTGATTCGTTTAAGCTGAACAGCCAATCAAAGTGATTTCTTTCACCGACGAGCTTCGCCACTGATTCAACATGCTGAATTGGCCAAGAAACCTCAGACATGGGCAGACTAGAAAAACTACACCGACAGATGCTCACCGACGGCCCCAAACTGTCCGACGGCCGACCATCAGCTTGGTGTGTCAGGGCCTTAAGGATGTCACTGTGTTCCCAGATCTCAGCTATTAATTTGGTGAGCACAATAATAAACGATAGAACAAAAGGCCCAAGTTATGACAATAAAACCCAAGTTGAAACAAACGTTTTCCTTTAGGGCAAAATGGCCCTGTAAAAGTGAAATCATTCTCAAATTGCCACCAAAACTCCTACTGGGAGAAGTGAAATCTACTGACGCCATAAACTGTTACACAGAAACACTTTTGGCTTTGTATTTGTAGAAAGAAGTTGGGGTTTTTCCTATTCACTTCAATACATCGATTGGACATTGGAAGAACTGCAGCCTAAAACACTTCAATTTTGGTTTCAACACTGAGCTGTGGTAGATCCTAAAATCCTGGAATTCACCAAGAAACACACAAATGATTGTTGATTATATGTTGGTATTTCACAAGGGTTATGTTCAAATGGCAGGCAAAAGTCCTGAGGACATTTTCATGTCAATATGGTAAATGGACTTGCATTTATATACAGTAGCGCTTTTCTAGTCTTCCAACCACTCAAAGTGCTTTACACTACATGTCAGCATTCACCCATTCACACACCCATTCATACACTGATGGCAGAGGCTGCCATGCAAGGTGCCAACCTGCCCATCAGGATCTAATCTAAATACTCATTCACACACCGATGGCGCAGCCCTCAGGATCAATTTCGGGTTAAGTGTCTTGCTCAAGGACACATCGACATGTGACCGGAGGAGCCGGGGATCGAAATGTTGACCTTCTGATTGGTGGACGACCTGCTCTAACCTCTGAGCCAAAGCCGCCCCGATAGAGGAATAACCCTGCCCCTACATGTTAGCTCCGCCCCTTTCATAACTCATGAACCGTTTGACGTAGACACTTGTGGGAGGCATCATTGCACTCATTGAGCCTGGCTGCATCAACCGGCGTCCCGGTTTTCCAAGCCCCCAGGAAGAGCTCCGAGCTTTGATGCAAATTTTCGTAGTGGCCAAGCGGCGGTTCTACAACTTCCATGTTCGTCACGTGATGCCATTGGGACCAAAAATACTTTTTCCCATAGACTCACATTGGGAAAGAGACGTCTGTAACTCAGCGGATCATTTTTTTTTGAGGTGAATCAACTTCCCAGTATGAACACTCTAATAGCCCTTATTTAAATCATTAGGTCCCAAAAGTTGTAAAATGCACTCATCGCTGAATCCAGAGTTATTTCCCTTCCTCCGTTCATGTGAATGAGACCCAGACCGAGGCTGGAGCGAGGGCTGGGAGGCGGAGTTAAAGGAAGCGCTACTGGGCCCAATGGATGAGGAAGATCGATGATCCGGGTACTTTATCACTCTGAGCCATTTTGGCTTCATGCGCCACTGAGAAACTCTCATAGGAATGAACAGGAGCCTCCAACACTGTATCCAGTTCTCTATATACATCCATGGTCACTACACTCAGCAGAGAGTTCCTGTTTTATTGGTGTGGGTTATCCCCGCCCCCTACACGTAGGCCCCGCCCCTTTAACATAACTCATGAAACATTTGTCGTAGACACTTGTGGGAGGCATCATTGCACTCATTGAGCCTGGCCGCATCAACCGGCGTCCTGCAGGTACCCTCGGTGTGTATGTATGCATATCAGCATGTGAGTATATGTATTGAATGTAGAATTCGCTAGCTTCCACTGCCAACTTGAAACCGTAAACGCTGATGTCAGTGGCCTCTATGTTTACTTCCGTACGTCAGCGTGCTGCGTGTGACGTTTTTGTTATTGTTCTTATGTACATGTGGTTCAGTTTACACTGGAATCTGATACTGGCCACATTTAAAAAATAATGTAAACAGCCAAACAAACCAAAAAAATTTAATCTGAGCAATAACTCCAAATTGAGCTGCCAATGAGACAAATTAAGCCCAAACCTTGATTTTAACAAACCTACCCTTTAAAGTGGAGCATTAAAAGGATAAAACATGGCCTTCTGAGTCAGTCATACATGTAAAGACTCTTTTCTCGTATGGAGGATGTGACCTCAGACCACCAGAGCACATTCTTTACAGAAACCAGCTGAAAGCGGCTTCATTCATCCTCCTGAAAGCATCCTCAAGCTGTTTTTGAAGTCAGAAAACCAAGAGCAAACACCCCGAGGAGCATCTTTAAACTCTGTGCTGCGTTTTTCTTTTCACAGTCTGAAACATCCTTAAAAAGAACATGAATAAAAACGACATTATGTTAATGGCTGCTCTCCGAACAAGGACAGTTTATGGTTGTCATTCGTGTGTGTTCTCCTTCAGAGGAGTTCAGAAGATCGCCGTTTGCTTGCTGGCAGCTTCTGAAACGCCTCGCTTCAATCACGCCCACGACACTACAACACGAGGTCAAACGCTGTGCAGGCATCAAAACGGCAAAACTCAAAGAGGGTGAAACATTTACTTATTCAAGAGGGTGCCAATTTAATGCAAAACTCCTGAATGCTGCACGTCAAGGGAAGAGTTCACGGCTTCGCTTTGACCTTCAAATAAAAAAATCAGGTTCCGTCTTTGTAATTTTCATTAAACGCTCTTCCTTCACATCTTCCGCCACCAGGCCATAGCTGCAGGGAAATCAAACGCAGCTTTTCTCACCTGAAGAGCGATCCTCACTTACAGCAGCATTCAGCACGCTGCTGGTAAAATGCACACAACGGGTGGCTTTATTCAGTTACCAGTCAAACAAGAATGCTCAGGGAAATTGCTCTGACACAGTAATGACCCGTAATATTCAGATCTGCTTCAAGAGCCGCCGGCAGACTTAATTTCACACTGACAAGAACTGTAATTACCTTCCAATTTAAGAGAGAAAAACAGTCCAAAGGTTATTTCATGCACTTGACAAAAGCCAAAACACGTCCGTGATCATTCGGGGATCACGCAAATATTTGATTCCATCCATTGTGGGAGCGATCCCCTGACCTCCTTCACACTGGCTCCTTAATTATGTTAAAGTAATGAAGCAGATTTTCATTCAGAGCCTACTAAATGTAAGAAAAATGTACGTTGACTTTCAAACGGGGATTCAAGTTAAATCACAGGTCCTAATCTTATTTCTTTTCTGTCCAAAAAGAATAAACACAGAAAGTTTGCTATTGGAAAAAGCCTTACCTTGTGATCTGAAAAGTCACTCACAGATTTGGTCTTTTCTTTTTTAAAAACAGAATTTGGGCTTTCTGTTGTTTTCTCAGCAACAGAAACAAACTTCATACTGATGCTCGATGATAGAAACTCCCAACTGGAGTTTTATTGTCAACATGTTTGCTTTCGGTTGTTGATATCAATGCGTTGTGTGTAATTTTATGTTTTATATTAATCAGTGTACTAACACTTTGTCCTTGAAGTTTTTAATGATTCAAGTCCGACAGTCAAAGTGATTTTCAAGAGTATTCATATTATTCATCATGTTGAAAGGAAGGAAAAAATGTCTTTGGAGATACTCTTAGAGCAGCCGTCTCCTAAAAATGACGTTCCCTACAACAAAACTGCATTGCGTTTACCTTTCCAGGGAAACGTATTTTGTTTGTTTTTGACGTATCACAGATACGTAATGATACACCGCAAAAGTCCACGTAGGGAGGAGGAGGTGGTGGTGGTGAACGGGTCAAACAAACGAAGGACTTTCACCCAGGAGACCGCTGCTCGTGTCCTGTGTGAAACAAAAAGTGTTCACTTATTTTAATTTACATCCACAGCTTAATAACATAACAAACGTAGCCATTTTAAGCCAAACCATGATGTTTTTTCAACTTGGGCTGTCAAAATTAACGCAATAATGACGCGGTAACGCAAATTTGTTTTAATGCCACTCATTTCTTTAACGCATTAACACAACTTGTGATGTTTAGGTTGTAGCGGCTCAGTTTTAAAGCTAGAGTGAAGATACTGGTATCATATGAAACTACAAAACCTAATGAATCCATTGGTACCAACCATGTCATACTAGCTTGTTGCGAAGGAGGTTAAATATCTTCCACTAAATTTTGACGAGGTAAACCTGGCATGGCCAAAGGGGTCCATTGACCTCTGACCTCAGCTGTTGTTGCCTGTTGGGCTTGAGTTTGCTATGTTATGATTTGAGCATATTTTTTATGCTAATTGCAGTACAGTAAATACTTACTATACGAATAAGCCAACATCTTCAATTCGTGCCACCTACAGCAAATTTGCGTCCACAAAATTTGCTTTGCGTTCAATTTGAACACGCCTAATATAGAAAGAATATACTAATCCGAGAAAGGCACTCCAACACTTTTACTCTCTTGTGAAATAATGTGATGAAGTGTATGGTTGCATTTGTTTTTTTGTATGTTTTTAATGCGTTATGTAAAACACTTTGAATCGTCTTTGTGTATGAAATGTGCTGTACAACTAACCTTATGTGCCGTGTGACATGTATTATTATTCTGTGTGGAAAACTCAGGAGGACAGGTTTAGCCATTCCAGCTTCCTTTTTTCTCATCCTCCCTTCCTCCTCCATCATCTCCTCTCTCTCCACACTAAATATTTTTACGCTGGTATTCGAGTTGTATGCTAATCAGCTCGCTGACAATCGTCTCGCGCTCTGAGTTAACAGATGCTCGAGGATATTGAAATTACTGGATGATATTTGCTGGATGATTTCTTCTGATTTCCTTCCTCCTCCTCCTCCTTCCTCTCTTCACCCGCTCAATGAAACATTTATTCGAGACTCTTGGAGGCGAGCTTCCTCAGAGCGGCTAATCAGCTGCCTGACGGTTGCCTCGCGAGGCGCGTTAACTGTCGTGGAAATTGAGTACGAAGACGCTCCTTAATTGAGCTGATTAGAGGACAAGAGTGAAAACAGATGGAGGGAATATATGGGGGGGAGGTGTGCACGGCATTGTGGGTCGGCATTAGTCCTGTCAGAAACAATTTCTACATGATGAATGGAGGGAGGTTCCCTGATGGTGTCACAGTAATGATGTCATTTCAACATTTGACACACTGGTTTTGGTGTAGTCATTTTGCTAAAATCAAAAGTAATCAACTATTAAAAAGTCCTAGAATCTTATATTCCAGTGAGATGAGACTATTTAGGTGTAATTTTCTTGATTGTATTGCTGAGATCTTCATATGGTCTTTTTTTCAAGATGCTGACTAGGGATGTCACAATATCACATTTTCATTGCACGATTATCGTGGCCAAAGGAATTCACAATAACGATATTAACGCATTATTTGAAGAAAGAAAAGGTAAATGATATAACACTCAAAATACGAGTGTAGGGAGGTGGAAAGTCTGTAACCATAACTGTATATATAAAATGATTTAAGAGGAGGCGGCGCTGGATTATTTACACAATATTATCGTATGTGTATTTATTAACATGATTACATTTTTAGATATCACGCTTATCATCAATACCGGCATACTGCGACACCCTTAATGCTGACTATAAATAAAACTGCAACAGAAAAAATGATGCACTGTAGTAAAAATAAAAATGCATTTTGTCCTGGGGAACAAAGCTCCTAAAATTGAGTGCTACAATTTTAAAATTTTCTCAAAAGGAATACCAAGAAGATGAAACTATTTGTATTTTTTTCACGTCCGTTCTTTGATTCTTGTGCAACGATCTGCTTTATTCATGTCTGGTGTCAAGACATTGACGCCGATTTAAAATCTGATGCTGTAACACAAGAATCTATCTATCTATCTATCCATCTATCCATCTATCTATCAAATCTAAATATAATCTAATAACAAAATCTATAAAATTATTTAAGAAGTGCGGGATTATTTACACGATATTATCATACGTGTATTATTAACATTATATCAATATTTTTCTTTTTAAATATCACAGTTATCGTCAATACCGGTATATTGCGACACTCCTAATGCCGACTAAAAATAAAACTGCAACAGAAAAAAAATGAAAAATGATGCACTGTAGTAAAACTAAAAATACATCTTAATTTAATGTTTTGTGTCAAGACACTGACTCCGATTTAAAATAAAAAATCCTGAATGAAAACAAAACTGCGACAAGACAAAGCGGCATAATCTATAATATTTTATCTAGTTTAAAAAAAAAAAAAGGCTGATTTGAGATTAAATGACGTCTTGTTAAGAGATCCACGTTTGTTTTTTTACAGCAGGTTCGTCCTCGTCAGCTGCTTCATAAAGGTGATCAGGCTGCTAATGTGAAGAGGATGGAGCTGTGTGTGTGTGTGTGTGTGTGTGTGAGGGCATGCATTACACTCCTCATCCACACAAAGACGCTCCCTGGTGAGCACTTGTACACAAATAGACCGACAGGCACATGTGAGCATGCACAAGCAGGGAAAAAAAAAGTGTGTTTGCAGCTGCGTGCTGACGCCCCACATGTCCGCTCGCTCTAACAGCCTCTTTCTTCTTCTTTACATCCGTCCGTGTCGACAAACCTTCTGCTTAAAGAAAAGACGCCTTACGTGAATTTGACTTCGACTCGCTCAAACGTTCGTAAACAAGACAATTGCATACCCATAATGCTGCTGGCGGGAGGCCTGATGCTGCTGTATGAACACACGGTTTACTTTCTTTGTTTGTGTGTGTGGTACATGTTGAAGGGCTGAGCGGAGACACTTCGAGGCCCCGCCGTCACCTCCTCCTCGGTGCATGACTGGGCGCTTCTGAGCTCCATTAGACTCATTCTCATCACCCCCCCTCAAACACACACTCTTTTAACACACACACACTCGAGCCTCAGCCACAATACCCTGAACCCTCAGAGGAGGCGGCGGGTGGCAGAAATCCATCGCTCGGCTTCGTGCTGCTAATGTGTACGAAGGTCTGAGCTGCCATGTCCGCTGCATTGACTTACGGTGGCGAGCTGAGGCGTGTTTGGCAACCGTGCGCTAAAATATTCGTATAAATCTGAATTCTGTGAAGAAAAACGGGACAGCGTTGGATGGAGGGATGGATGTGGTGTGTTTGTGACTCCCGCTGAGCGAGTCGACAGCTCTCGGTGCTTCCTAAGTGATAAACAGGTCAACAGAAGCAGTCGGTGTTTTCAGCCTCAAAACGACCTGCTGCTGCTCTGAAACTGGAGAATCAAACCTCACACCAACACAAAAAACACCTGACTGTGAGCTCCATTTGTAAAGGTTTTTGTCTGCCGGGTGTGCTTCCATACAAGCATTTACTCTGTTGGTGCCTTCAAATGGAACTCGTGAGCTCATGTTTACAACACGGGAAGTTGTGTACACAATATGCGTGGCGTTCAAGTGGTTAAGTCGTGAGAGTGCCGCTGCTAAGCAACGGCAATATTATAAAATTACAAAGAAAAACAATATATGACTAAAATTACAATATATTCACTTATTATGCACCGAAAAATGAACTTCCAAGGCCTCCGCCATTTCTGACAACGTCAACAAACATGTCACAAGTCGTGAACTCGGAGCTTTCAGAAACTTTCCACTTACGAGATTGTGAATACCACAAGAGGGGGGTGTTCATATGGACTCTTCTCGTGAACACAGTAAACACGACAGCATTTGAAGGCACCATGTATCTCATGAAAAGATCCAATACAATAAGACCTCATTCATCAGACCGGCACATACGAGTACTGTTTTACCGTCTCCTCCTGGCGAGGCGGCCGTCTGGCTGCTGCACCGAGGAGCCGCACCACCGCACGCTGGCCACAGCGCACCGGGGACGGATAGACATGTTGCCGAGGTCAGCTGTTTGAAATGTAGTTTCGGGACGTATTGGAGGTGCACTGTCCAACAGCACCGGCCGCTCTCGCCTCATTCCCAGCACCGACACCGCACCGGGCTGCACTGTGATTCGTTTACTTGTTTTCTTTTGGGCTGAAAGTTGTGCTCCCCGTCGTTCAGAGAGGCCTGCAAATCTCCGGCATCAGCTGCTTTCCGTTAATTTATCTCCAGCAGGAGGAAACGGTAAAGAAGAGAGTGAGTGAGAGAGACAGTTAAAGGTGCTAAATGTGAGATTGGGATCATTTCTATTGCCTCGGCACAGCTCTCAACATGGCGACGGCTGAGCCAGCGGCTCGTAGCTAACGGTGCAAACAGCTCTAACAGCTCTAACAATGACAACAGTGTTGACAGAGATAATAGTATTAACCTGAAGAGGAACCTGCGGATGAACCGAAGGGTGTCATCGGTTGGGACGGCGTTATCAGCTGTAACCGCCGTATGAGAGCAGTGCAGAGTGGTGGCTGTGAGCTAGCCATTGGCCCGCCAATGTTGTATTAATGGGAACGCATGACCAAACTGGAGGTACAGCTACTGGGAGAAAAGCAGCGATAAACGGGAACGTCGCTAAACCCGTCAAATAAGAGAAAGAACGGCACCATCTTAATGCATCATGAACGTTTACATTCTGCAGACAGCTTTGACAAATTAAAACAAAAGCAAAGGTAGAGACTCATATCAGCATTTTGGAGAGAATCCATAAATGTATTTCCTAAATCTACAGGGAAGAAAAAGCTCTGATGAGCAGGAAATCGAGTGCAGAGAGGGAAGACGGTGACCGCTGGGAGCCGTGGTGAAGAGGATATGTTGGGGGAACAGTGAAGATTGAAATAAAACGGACAGAGGCAGGTAAAGAGTTGCTCAGCATCCTAAAGATCTGAGAGATGTTTGATAATCCTAAAAAGCAAACTCAAAGCATATTGTTTATGAGCAGAAAGCTATGGAGGGCGGAACCTGCCAAAGTAAAAAATAAATGAATAAATAAATAAATGACTCGATAAATACATAAATAAATATGTCATTAAATATAGCAAAAATAATATTACAAATAAATGTAGGCATTAATTAATTGATAAAATGTGACATAAATTGATATTTCTGTTTTAATTTGCTTCTTTATTTATTTATCTTTGTATTAATTCCCTTAATTTATTACTCTTCTGTTTAATTTTCCCTTTTATTCATTCATGTATTTATTTTTATTAATTTTCAAATTAATTAATTTATTTTTGCATTTATCTATTTTTTAAAATTAATTTTAAAATTAATTTATTTTTGCATTCATTTTTATTTTATGTTTTATTAATCTTCAAATGTATTAATTTTTAAATTTATTTTTTATTTATTTATGTATTTATTTATTTCCCCAAACTTAATTTCTTTATTCTTTTCTTTATACATTTCTGCCTCATTATGCAAATGAGACATGGGGTCAGAGCATGGGTCAAAGTGCATAAATCGACTATATGCGAGCCGGCTAGCTATTTATTTATTGATTGATTCATTTATTTATTTTTTTATTTTGGTAGCTTCCGTCCTCCATAGAAAGCAGCATGTCTGAGAAACTAAGACGGAGAGAAGGAAGAGAATACTGGAGATCAATATCAGTTTGTGTTTGAGTGAAAGACACACTGGAGCAAAGACGTGTTTAGAGACGTTACAATCGAGTGGAAACAACATGTCTGTATTTGTGCTTGACCGGCTTTAAGATTTTGTAGCATATAACAGCGTAACAACAGATCATTGTTGAGACTCTTTGTGTTCCTGCAGTGTTTATCTGAGCGAGAAGAAATGTTCCTTCTCACTGTGGTTTGTCTGACGACGAGGCCTTGAACGCAGCTCACAGGTGAATCCGACGGGAAAATCATCTGTGGACCATTATTCTGTTTTCACGTCCTCGTGCTCAGATCCTCTGCAGGAGAGCTAACGGTCGGCTGACGGAAGGAAAGTCACAGCCGTGACTGCTTCCGCTCTCATTAACCTCCTTCCAGTTTCATTTGGTTTCTGTCACAAAAAGCACCGTTCTAAATGTTTCATTTCATTTCCAGCAGGTCATGGCTGATGTGTCATGTCTCTACAAACACTCAAAAAGCACGTTTTAATCTTGTTGTCACATCATATTTTAAGTCAAGTAGAAATTAAGGTGATTTGTTTATCTTGTTTGCAATTTTTTTTTATATCATCTGCAAAAGATCCCTGCCTTCTAGTTTTTTTTTTCCTGTAGATGGAGTTTAGCGATATGTTTGAAGGTTTTACGTGCTGCACTGTCGTTTGTCCTTTCTTGCTGTTATTTCTGATATGTTTGCATTATTTTGATGTCCTGTTTTATCCTCAGTTTTTGACATTTTGTATTTGTGCAGCTTTCTATGTGTTTGGGCCTTGAGAAGTACAACTGTAAACTGCTTTTCCCATGTGTACATGACAAGGCACAGGTGTGCTCTATAGGGCTGGCTTTTTTGGGGAATTTGGTTCATTTGAATGTGGTAGCAATTTAAATATTCAAATTGTAAGGACCTGTTTTAGTGCAAAATTCAAGTACTTAGTGTTGTGGTTATTAAAATCAGTTTGACTGACTGCTGCCCTGTTGACCAATCCGTACACTAAACTAATAAATATCTACAATTACCGCCTCACGGTTGTATGCTTCCGCCAACCAGTCAAGTTGCAGTTTACATCCATGTCTGTTCAAAATGTCATCACTTCATCATTTCATCCTGTTAGACTGCCCAGTCTCACGGCAAAGCGTGTAATAGACCCGCCTGTCCATCGGAAGAAAGCAAGTGTCACATTTTGTGCAGTGCACCTTAGGTGCAAACGGCTCATTCTAAGGTAATGAAAACACGACTGGTCCTTTAAAAGTTGCGCTAAATATGGTTGGAAACTTGACTAATGTCAACCAGAGATGAACCTGTAACAGCTGTCTCATATGAATGGATCCAGCCATGTCTTATGCGTTACAAGTATCCATCACAGTTTGCAGACTGCCTTCCTGTTTCATCTTTGACCTAGCGTACTCACTGTATTTGTGATCACACTGGTTTCCAGTCCAGTGAGGGATTATTACTGACATTTCAGGTGTGCTCACTTTCAGTTTGACCTCCAAATAAAGTGCTCTAGATCGTCTGGATAAACGGTTTGCTTCCAACCTGTCAGATTGTCTGACCTCCTTTTAGTGACGTCACCATGTTCGCACATCTCACCCAAGACCTAAGTTGTGATAAACTGGAATTGTCTTTAGGAACCAGAATCAGCACTCACATCGAACACCTTCTCGATGTACAGCTCGTCGTTGACGCGGTCTCGGAGGATATCCTGGTTCTGCCGTATGAAGGTGATGTAGGTGTCGGCCAGATCCATCCCTGGTTTCTGCAGGAGAGAGGAAACACACAGGAATGAGGACGACTGCAGGACGGTGGAGGCTGAACATTGAGAACGATGTCACAACAAACAGTCTGTTGAGCCTGGTGCTGAAGATGTAAACATGGCTGGTGTTCATGGTGCACATCTCACTTCATCCATGCTGTTAATAAGCTAATATCACACTACAGTAGAAGCCAATAGCAGTCTGGCTGCACACATACAGAACAGTGAAGCTTGAAATTTAGCAGCAGTTTCTCAGTACAGTGAGATGGAACAGACCCCTGAATAGGGATGTCAACAGGAAAAACATACAACAATGCACAGAAAGTCACTTCCACCATCTTCTGTAAGAGCGTGTTCACACCCTCTAAGGAATCCATTGGTACCAACCCATGTCATACTAGCTTGTCGGGAAGGAGGCTAAATAACGCTCCAAATTTACGCAAAATTTTGGCGAGGAAAAACTGTCATGGCCATTTTCAAAGGGGTCCCTTGACCTCTGACCTCAAGATATGTGAATGAAAATAGGTTCTATGGGTACCCACGAGTCTCCCCTTCACAGACATGCCCACTTTATGATAATCACATGCAGTTTGATGCAAGTCATGGTCAAGTCAGCACACTGACACACTGACAGCTGTTGTTGCCTGTTGGGCTGCAGTTTGCCATGTTATGATTTGAGCATATTTTTATGCTAAATGCAGTACCTGTGAGGGTTTCTGGACAATATTTGTCATTGTTTTGTGTTGTTAATTGATTTCTTATTATTAATATATACCTACATTTGCATAAAGCAGCATATTCGCCCACTCCCATGTTGATAAGAGTATTAAATACTTGACAAATCTCTCTTTAAGGTACATTTTGAACAGATAAAAAAATTAGCGATTCATTTGTGATTAATCGCGATTAAATATTTGAATCGACTGACAACCCTAATAATTTATAAACCAATTATTTCATATTACACAAACTAATGATAAAATAATGGAAATTATAGCATTACTAATAATGATTTAATATCATGAATTATCATTTCATTGTTTGTTAACAGTAACATAACTATTAACTAAGTTTAATTCACATTTTACCATTGAAAAATGTTTATTTATGTTTAATGGTTATTATAAAATGTTACCACTCTTTCAATGTGCAATTGTATTAAGATTGAATAAAAACAACACCTACCCTTAAAGCTTGAGGACACTTTCTCAATTTCTTGCCATACTTAAAAGAATATTTAACAAAAAGTTGTTTTCTTAGTTGCAACACACTCCAGGTGTGCAGAGTTGTGTCAGTTGACACCTGAAGCACCAAACAAAAGCACCGCAGGAATCAATCAAGGTACAGGAAGTAATTTGGTTTCTGTTAAGAGTTTTACCGTCATAAGTATTTCAAGGTCAACATAAGACAGCTCAGTGTGTTTTTGTAAAGTCTGAACGTAGTTTATTAAGTTTTGCACACAGATCAAATTGTGAAGAGAACAAAACACGACTTCAGAGTCGTATTGTGGCTCCACTGACCTGCAATAACTATTACTGAGGCAATTTCCCATTTCATTTTGTCTTATTTACATTTGCAGTTCACGTTCCAGTTCAAGTTCAGTTTTTTTAAACTAATTCTTGTTCTTATTTTCAATTAGGTTGAAAAGGATTGTTTCTTAACCAAGAGCTTTTATTTGTGTAGTGGCCATTTGTCAGAAAAATCTAACTAAATTCAAAGGGCCACTGATGCACCGTGGGTGTGTGGTATACTCCACTGTCTATGCAAAGTTTCTGTGTTTCTTATGATTTATTTCTCCAAAAACAAGCAACCCAAAGACCAGAGAAATCATGGCTATCACTGCCTCTCTTGCTCTGGTAAAAAAACATACACTCACCCAGGTGCATGCTGGTCCTATACCTGCCTGCCTACCTACATATATAACCGCAGGTGCCTACAGTGTTACCCAATTCACAAACAAAACAAAATACTAACTACGCAAAAACGAAATACACTAAACAAGAAAATGAATGAACTAAACATATAACTAGTAAAAGAAAACATTATCAAAAATCGAATCTAAATGAAGTAAATATCTCGAATAATCAAACAATATTTCTTCTTATTAGTAAATAAAAAACGTATTCTCATACAACGGTTCATATGACATCCTACGAAAAGTTATTCCTCATTTTTCGTGTGTTTTCCGACGAACGTTCATTCAGTTTCCGCTCCAGTCTTTTCAAAATAAAATTCCACCTTCACGGGAAACAACTTAGTTAGGCAACAAAACTACTTAGTTAGGTTTTGGAAAAGATCTCGGTTACGATACGCCACACCAGAAGTGGCGTGACTTAAGTACGGAAGTTCCGTGACACAAACTACTTAGTTAGGTTTAGGAAAAGATGGTGGTTTGGGTTAAAATAATACCGGAAGTGCCGTAACTTAAGTACGGGAGTTATGTGACAAATAAATCAACGTTCACTTCTGGTTTCACACGGGACATGAACAGCGGTCTCCTGGGTGAAAGTCCCGTGATTTTTGACACTTTCTTTTTCTTGTGTTGGATGGGTTTACATTGTAGTTAATGGAACGCCCGGTGCGCTTCATACTGGTTCTAAAGTGTGACTTGTGCAGCTGTACTGAACGCCGACGACCGTGACAAAGCCTCGGTATTTGACATCCTGGGAATGAGAACTGGCTGATATTTAGCACATAATCAATAATGTGAGTCAATGACTACATGTTAGGAGTGTTTTTTCATTAAGGATAACACTGGTTTACACTCCAACAACACAGATAACAAATGTTCAGCATCACCTGCTGCTTCCTGGGTGAAAAGAGGAAGAAGAAAAAACGACCTTCTCCGTGTTGGGAGTAACAAGCAGCTTTTGGAGCTGTTACGCCAGAGGAAACATTAACTGCTGTGGAAGCAGCGGTGTGTTGGGCTGGGAGAGGCCAGAGGCAGGAGAAGTGGGTAAAGCCCTGTTCATTCACACTCCCTGTTGTCAGGGGAGATTACAACCGTAATGCTTATTGTAATTGCTTTGACATCTTTCACACCCGTTTTCTCTGAGCCGGCATGCGTCTTTCCCCCGGGGGGGTTGTTGTTCTGCCACAGCGCTGCTGAGCATGGCACATCAGGTCCCCCGTGGAAAAACAAGGAAATGGAGCCTCGAGAAGCACAGAAACCTTTTGACTTCACTTAAAGGCAAAAGGCAGGTTGGAGACTGGTTATGAATTTGAGATTGTAACCTTTTGCTCATCAAAGACAACACAAAAGAAACACAAACTGTCACATGCTAATGTTGGAGGAAAAAAAGAACTGGATCTTGACAACATCGCCTAATGTCACCTCCGTCAAGTGCCTAAGTTTTGGTTTGTGGTTTGACAAGCAAAGAGGCAGCTGTGGGAAAGCGTACCAGCCAGGTAGTTCACACACAGCTCCCGCTCTCAACGCCGTTTCACCACGACAGAAGTGGCATCTTGTGATGGAGAGGATTGTATCGGATAAATTCACTTGTTGACAAGGTGAATCCTCTTGGTCAGGCTGTTCTCATACACTGTTCGTAGCTATATAATTTATATTCGTATCGTATATATCCCACAAAATCAATTCGTATGTAACCCACATAACCGTGAAAAAATACCTACTTTCACCCAGGAGACCGCTGTTCATGTCCCGTGTGAAACCAGAAGTCAACGTTAATTTATTTGTCACGTAACTTTCATACTTAAAGGTACATTGTGTAGGATTTGGTGGCATTGAGTGGTGTGGTTGCAGATTGCAACCAACTGAGTACCCCTCCGTCTGTGACGGTCCGTATAGTTGGTGCACACTTCCATCTATGAAAACGTCCACCCACACAGACACTCAACGCAGTAGAGCTGAAATGATAAGTTGATTCAACCGTCAACTATTTTGATAATCAATTAATCGCTCAAGGAATTTTTTCAAGTAAAAACACCAAAATCTTTTTCTGCATTGCTGGTAACATTAAAGAGAAGATAGTGGAAATTCTCTGATAGTTGAAAGTCAAATGTTTTCTGATAAAAAACTGTCCCAGCAGCTGTTTCAGAGGCCTCGAACAGCAAGTGACAGACTGAGATCAGTCAGAGACGCTCAGCTGTAATTCAGACAGACCGCTCGACAAGAAAACCTGCAGATACCAGGGGTTAAAGTGGGGTCACATGGCTGCGAGGGGATCTGGAGTGTGTGTTTGTGGGGAAAGGAGGGGTGGTGTGAGTGTTAGAGAGAGGAGGGGTCAGGCCCAGTGATTGGCAGGCCTGTCAGAATCCCCATAATCCTCTGGAGTGAGAGTCCGGCAGATCGAGGATGATCGTCGAATGACGTTCAGAAATCTTGACGAGAACGAACCACGCGTGTCTCACCGGGTGTGTTACAGTCCTTGTCATGTTGTCTCTGATCTGTTGCAGCAGCAGACACTTCCAGGTCATGTCCACATTGATGCAGAGACATTTCAAAACTGTGTTTGAATGTCAGAGGTTTTCTGTCCACACCTAACGTTTCTCTACCATTTTCACAAAGTTGTCCATCAACACTAAAGAAGCAGGAAGGACGTCTGCAGTGGGATGTTGATGATCCCATCAGGCTGGGTATCATTTAAACAAAACCGAGTATATGTCTGACCACCAAAACAGAGTGAATTAGACCAACTTCCAGAAATGTATCTGCAGTGTGGACCAGATCAAAGCGAGAGAAAAATCTGTACTACAACATTCAGGATCGTGTGTGTGTGTGTGTGTCACTGGCAACATATTACTGCCCTTGTTGTCACTTGAGACATCAATTTCCCCCCGTCCATCCCCTTAAGGCTTAGTCTCAATCATTTACCTCTCTTTTCTCTCGTTCTGACGAGGTGACAAAGCAGCGTGACAGATCGGAGATGCCGGCACAGTTCCAGCCACCGAGATTAAGACTTTAACACGACAGGAAAGAAAGACAGAAAGAAAAAAAAAAAACACATACAAGCAGCTCAGTGCTCTTGTCACGCTCTGCCCTCTCTGCCTGTTTTGTCTGCTCCACTGTTTCTTCACTTGTAGCCAAACACCAGTAATCCCCTCCGCGCCCGGATAATGGCCGCCTGGTTGCTCGTCAACATTTGACAACAAAAAAATTGAGAGTGTAAAATTAAGCGGTGTTCGTGTTGGGATACAGACAGGGAGGGGTAGAGGATTGAAGTGGGGGGGGGAGAGGCCCGTTGATAATGAGCGGTTAGCGGGGGAGGAAGGCGGTGAAATGCCAGGTAATTACACACTGCTACCGGCCTCGTTTCCTGCCCGGGATTCATTTCACTTCTACCAGGTGCACGTTGTGTGTGTACAAATATGTGTTTGCACGACACGTCACAGCGTAAAGTGCCTCTTTAATTCAAAATAACTGTTTATGATGCTAAAATACAACACGTCACTGCCCATCCACTGTCAGTGTTAATGCACAATAAAGACTTCAGATGCAACTAACAAGGCAGAAGTGAGCATGGCTCACATACCCCCGCTCACTGTTTGACCCCTACTAAAGTAGGGATAAAAGGTTTTGCCCTTATGGAAAAAATTCAAAAGTTTTGGGCACCCTGGACTTCTAACCCCCAAAAGGCACTACGAGATCACACTGTCAACCATCATACCAAACTATGCCATACTGTCATTAATACTGCATTTATACTGTACATTTCAAGAGATACTCTTATTTAATTCTTATTTTTACCATTCTGGCATTTATATTCAACACACTTTAATAGATCCTCCTTCTCAGCATTTTGCATTTATTTATTTGCAGTGTGGTTATTTGTTATATATTGCACGTCTTAATGCAAATATTTGTGCACACTTCATATTCTCATTTTTTAATTTTTAATTTGAGTACTTATTTATATATCTTTACATATATTGTGTTTATACTGTAGCAGCATGTGAATAATTTACATGTTACATACTCCTTTTTACATTTCTTTATGTTTATATGAGAGCAACTGTAACGTCCCGATTTCCAGCCTGGGATCAATAAAGTATTTATAATCATATCAAATTAAAAAAAGTATGTCATATTTGAGAAACATTCACCAGATAATATTTGTATTTTTGGATGATTGATTGAATCGTTATGCAAATGTACATTTGGTAATTTTCTGTTGATTAATTAATTGATGATTTAAAGCAGCAGTGGGTAGAAATGGAGCAAATATGATTTTTAGAAAACGGTCACTATATCCTGACAGTAGTGCATGAGACAGGTAATCTGAAAAAAATCATGTTCGTCTGTGTCCTCCGGTGCTCCCAAAGGCATCTGCAGGATTTCACAGAAATTGTGATTGGTCAAAGTCTTCCTATTTTTTAAAGCCTGTAAAGAGAGCCATGAGGAGGTGCAGAAGTCTAGTTTTCTCTCAGAACAATTGATTTACGATATGCTGGAAGGTTATTATGGAAGTTTTGCCCAATGATGCCAAAAATATACTGCCAACTGCAGCTTTAATTCATACACTCCTTCTCCAAGACACAAGCTAACTTCATCATACAATATAAATAAACAAGACAGAGAACATGCCATAACATGAGCATTATATATAAATCCAAAAGCAATAAAAAAACCCATTAAATTTATAAACTTGTTTTATACTTCACCTGGTAAAACAGGATTTTTTGACATGTGAACTATGATATTGCAAATGTGAAATGTTCATGTGTCCATAAGTGATTTCAAAATGTTTTCATATGTGAAAGCATCACTTGCAAAATGTTTGAAAATCACATTTTGTCCAAATTAAACGGTTAAACAGCGACTAAAGTGCACATTAAGTGAATGTGTAGTTTAATAAAACAGTTTAACACTGTTGCATTTTTATGGAAAAGCAAATTATCCTTTTATAATCTTTGGGACCTGCAGGTTAACTGCTTTCAAATCTAACATGAATTCGTTTTTGAGGCATTTTTTTATCCTTTAGCAAACAAACGTCCCTGTGAAGACTCAAACCGGAGACATTGTGATTACACGGTCAACGCCTTGAACCCGCAGACCTCCAGATTGCCCAGAGCAAAGCTAGTTAATATGTTTTAATATGCTTTTCTGCAGGACTGTGTTATGTTAAAGATGGTGAAGAGCCAGCGATGATGATCATTCTCCCGATGTTTGTGTTCCAGCTTTGCCAGCGTTGCATATGTTTGATACGAGCATGTGTGGCTGTCAGTCGCTGGCGTCTTGGCTGAGCAGGCGTCGACACGTCAGTCCTGCTGAACACGTGTGAGTCAGTGTGAGAAACACACACTGAAGGACTCCAACCGTCTACACTATCAGTAATATTACAATACGTCACCATAAGTGAAGGTCCTGGACGTCAAACAGGCCAACTAGGACTTTTAAGAGGCCACTGCTCAATTCAAGGAGACGATAAACAACTGCACACCTGTACACCAGGTGAGAGCTTCAAATTAACATTACATTTCTCAGATAAATTACATTAGATGCAATAGATATACACTATAACTAAAGTAATTTTCAATCACACTAAAGAAATGAGACATTTTAGGAAAATATAAAATCATATATAAAAACCTTTTTGTTTCAACAGGGCTCAACTGTGTCACTGACATATTTTATCAGTAAAGAAAGGGACTGTGCAAGCACGTGCTTCAGTGAACTGAAGTCTTAACAATCTTTAAGATCTTTGCACACCAAGTCCACATTTTTCGTATGCGTTTTTTAAATCCGTCATCCGATGAAAAAACGTTACAAGCAGAAGCCTTGTCAAATATGTGCAATACGAGACCAGACTGAATTAATTACGTGGGTGTAATGGATAGCGCTAGTCCCAAACGCACAGTGGGCAAAAATTCCACAATAACCTTTCAGCATATCGTAATTCAAGTGTTCTGAGAGAAAACTAGACTTCTGCACCTCCTCATGTCTCTGTTTTCAGGCTTTAAAAAATCTAGCCCTTGATGGAAGACTTTGACCAATCACAGGTCATTTCAGAGAGAGAGCGTTCCTATTGGCTGTGCTTCGGCTTGTGGGCGGTGCTTGGTATTTCCTCAACTGATCTCAACACGGCTGCCGGGTCACAAACTTTCTCATTTTACAGCGAAACAGTACACTACAAGATGTTTCTGAAAACATTTGAGGAGAGAAATAAGCATTAAAGTAACAGAATATGATTCATATTTGATCAGCGTTGCCTAGTTTGACCGTTTGGTCGGAGTTTGTGAGTGATTGACAGCTGCTCAGAGACGGCAGGCTCCAGATCAGCTCTGATTGGTTGTTTTCCTCCAGTCTGTGAAATCTTGCAGATGCCATTAGGAGCACCGTAGGACACAGAGGAACATGATTTTTTTCAGATTACCTGTCTCATGCACTACTGTCAGGATATAGTGATCGTTTTATAAAAATAACTTTTTTTAATCATATTTGCTCCATTTCTACCCTGTGCTGCTCTAAACTAGCTACTGTTAGCTAGCTCCTGATATTAATCCACAGCGTCTCCATTGGCTTGCGAGACACGCGAGCATAGACTTTAATGAGGACGCGAGCCACTGCAATGATGGGAGTGAAACCTGGGTTATGCTTTCTGCACAGACGGTCGTACCGACATGAGCTGATGCGGAATCGTGACGAGGGATTTTTTATACTCAGTGAGGGTTTCTCCTTGCGACCAACCGATACGCTCCAAAAATGCGGCATAGAAATCTCACGTTTCCGCCCATCCGCGTAGTTAGATAATGTCAGGTGTGCAAGGACTTGAAAACCTACCGCATTGGACTCCCGCGAAGGGACTTGTATGATGGTGTGACACTCGCAACTCTCGCCAAGGTTAAGATATGGTATAGTCCCCTTTAGGAGCGTCTGCAACAACTGATCGATTAATAGATTAGTTGTCAACTATTAAATGAATCGCCAACTATTTTAATAATCGATTAATCAGTGTGAGTATTTTTTTTAATTCCAGCTTCTTAAATGTGAATATTTTCTGTTGTCTTTACTCCTCTGTGACAGTAAACTGAATATCTTTGAGTTGAGGACAAAACAAGACATTTGAGGACGTCATCTTGGGCTTTGGGAAATACTGATAGATTAATCGACTGATTGATTTTACTGACCAAACAACTAATCGATTAGAAAATAATCGACAGATTAATCAACAATGAAAAAAATCATTAGTTGCAGCCTTAGTTTCAACCCCCCCGACCTGATGTCTTAATTAGGGTCTACAAATTAGGTCAGATTCCCCCAATCCAATTGGCTAACTCACGAAACTATCGCTAATTGACTAAAGCTGATAAAATCTAAAATGATGATGAATAATGAGGAGCCTGCAGCATCATTCTGGTCTTGCTTGATACAACTGGAGGGAGGTGACGGGACATTTAGAACCTGTCTATACGTAAACAGATATTTTTAGAAACTGATATTTCCCTCTACATTTCGGCCTCTAGTCCACACGCAAACACAGTTTTGGGTCACAAAAAACGGATATTTTTGAAAACGCCTTATAAGTTGCAGATTTTTAAAAACTCTGGTTACGCTGTATCAGTGTGGATGTGTAAAACGGAGCGTTTGGGAAATGATGACGTCCTCTCCTCATGTAAATATTACGGCCAGCGTCGTTTTTGCGTTCGAGTGTGGACGGAGATATTTTGTAAAATGAAGGGACGAGTGGAAGTTGTTTTTTTTTTTTAAACGGAGGGGAAAATATCTGTTTTTAAAAATATCTGTATACATGTAGACAAGGCCTTAATGTTTTAAGGGTGTCATTATTGCCGTGGCGCGCTCAGGATCATAAAATGCACCTTACAGTTTATTGAAAGGTAAAGTTCAAGTAAAAGTTGAGTATACTTTCATGGTCAGGTAAAGAAAACACCAGTTCATGCTTTTATATCCATTGAAGAAGGAAGAAAGAAACACAGAAAGGCTTGTCCTGGTAGAATAAACTCTCTAAAAGTTCAAACTGAAATGTGTCAAAGTTCCTAAAAGGTCAATATCTCATGTTGAATGTCTATTAGAAAAGTAAAGGTTGTAATAAAAAAAGTGTTTCCCTCTGAAATATAGAGAAAGAAAAGTCTCCAAAATGTAAACACTCGAGGGTGAAAGCTTCATGTCTTCGTGACAAGGTGTTTGGGGGGGGTGGAGCTCTGAGGCCCCGCCCCCCCCTGCTCGTCTTCCCACCTGGAGAAGAGGCTTACCTGAGTCAGGTTCCCTCCACACAAAAGACCAAAAAGGCCAAGGTAGCGGTTACATTATAATTTCAGAGGGGGAGGAAGTCTGGACGGGAACCAGAGAGCATGATGGGATAGGTGAGAGGTACCGCGGCGGGGCAGAGGATTAAGGAGGTCAGGTGAGATTGTTGTGCTGCTCTTTATCTCAGCTGTTCAATGACTCAGTGTGGGATGTTCCCACATCTGTGTTTCAGTCTGGTGCTTACCAAAAATACACAACGCAGGAATCATTCTACAAAAAGTACTATTTCTGCATTTAATATACTTATTCTGTACTCTTAATTTAGTGATTTTGTCCATATGAATATATCATTATCTTGCATATATCATTTTATCATTTTGTACATACTACAGTCTGCTTGGAGGATCTCAGAACTCTGATTGGCATTCATTTAGATGCTAATTAAAATACAAATAAGGGGACAGAACTACTTCTACAATAGTTTTGCCATTTTAAATAACAAATAAAAGAAAATGGAAGGCCAACTTATGTATGCAGTAAACAAACAAACAATAACGGGAAAATATGTATATAATAGGACTGTCAAAGTTCATGCGATAATAACATGTTAATGCAAATTTGTTTTAACACCACTAATTTCTTGAACGCATTAACGCAATTTGCAATTTTTAGGTTGTAGCGGGCTCGGTTTTAAAGCTAGTGTGGAGATACTGGTATCATATGAAACTAGAAAACCTAAAGAATCCATTGTCATGAGAGTGGTATCAATCTTCTCATCTACTCTCGGTAATAAAGCAACATTTCCAAAAATGTTGAATTATTCCTTTTAGGTCACTGAAAGCTTGTGGTAACGTAAAAAAACAAAACAACAGAATTTTAGTTGCAGGTCTGTGACGGGACGTGAAATCTGGCCTCGTGCATGAATGTCATCCACCGCCTCACTTTCCTCCTCTGTACATGAAGGACACACTACTTCCTGCACTGCCACTGAACATTGGCACCAGATGGATGTAAACTGTGAGGTGCAGAATCGTTCAATATCGATGCAATTTCTCCAGATACCGAGAGCATCAATATCAACTTGTTTTGTCACATTCAATAGGAAATGTATTTTTATTATAGACGTCTAAAACATTTAATCTACAGCCAAACTACTCTGAGCAAGACAGGAAAAATAAATTCACTTTCCTTTTTTTATGTATTAATTTTCCTCCTCAGTGTTTCGTGCCGTTTGGATTGAAGCCTGAGAGGTTTGGAAAACTGATTTTAAATATCTTTAATCCCAGCGGACGCTTTTGAAAACTGCCAGAACTCATATGAAAGAGATGGAAAATGTAAAACGTGCAAAAACCCAAATCACAGAGGAATTGTACTTTGTTAATTTTGAGCCGTTAATCACTTTAGTAAGTGAGGGGTCACCTCCTCTTTGTGAGATCTAATTCTGGAGATTGAACCTCTCTCTCCTTCACACCTTGAACGCCGCCAAAACGTTAACGCCTATTCACCTCCACACTTTAACTCCGGCGTCGTACACGTCGCCACCGCCTCCTCCTCCCGCTCGCTCGCCACAGCCTCTGATCTCTGCCACATCGCCGTCGTTCATTAACCGCTCGACACCCGAACGCCGCCGCCCACAAAGCGACACTTCAGCAAAACACATCTCCAAGGACAAGAGTGCAATTAATTAGGCTTGTTGTGTGATCTTTGGCTCTGGAGCCGCAGATGGAATAAAAACCCTCTTTATCTTTCACACATGTTTAACACGGTACGATGACAAACTTACAAAAACTCAACAAGCACATGGCTGAGGCTGAATGCAAAGAGCGGCCGCTTTGCATTTCCAGGCAGCTTTATCTTCCACTCGACGCTTCGACTGTCTGAATGCGGATGGAAACACAAATATGGAAACCGACTGTGACGGACAGGGTGAATAATAAAACAGCAGGCAGATCGACGGACTCACAGGGACTTCCACATATTTGGCAGCTGCTTTCACCTTTCAGGGGGGGAGGCAGGAGGAGGAGGAGGGGAAGAAGAAGATGAAGAAGAAGAAGAAGAAGAAGAAGAATGACACTGAAGTTCAGCTGGGAAGATCTGGTTTCCAGCAAATAACAGGTTGCCTCTGTGAGCGGTGAAAGAAACAGCTCTGCGCTCTCTGTTTCCAGGAACAAAAAGAAGGCTACTCACTGTGAAAGAGAGGATTGAAGAGAAGAATGTCCCTTCATCGTATCTCGAGAGCTTGGAGAGGACGCCGTCTAAAACAGCGGCAAACTGCAGACAGAGGGGGGACACACAATAACAATTCACTGCCTTCATGTTTCCGTCATTTGTAGTATTTAGAAACTTCTCATCCTACACAAATGTAATTCGTCTGTAAATGAGTTTTATTTTCTTAAACAAAAAGTGCAAAAATGTGCCAGTGCAGTCAGAACATTTCAACTTGTTTCAAGCATTTTCTAAAATCAAGTTTCTTCAGAAATGCTCTCACTGCACTGGCACATGTTTTCCATCTTTTTTATGAAACAAAAAACATATACCCACCATAGTTACGAGCAAGATCAAATATATATATATATATGTATAATGTAATAAAAACAAAATCAAATCAAGAAACAAAACAAAGTACATAGTAAATAAAAGGTGAACAAATCTATCATGTCCCTATCAAAGCAAAGCTTAACCACCCATTTAAAAATAAAATAATTAATGAAAAATAATAAAAAATGAAAATAAAAACAATTATTATAATAAAAAGGATAATAAGATATAAAAAAATACAAAATACAAAAAGACAAATATATCAAAGTAAATATAGAAAACAAAACAAATGAAAAAATAAAATCAGGGTAAAAAGTGTAAATTCGAAAGAAATAGACAAAATAATAAGTAAAAGAAAAAAAGAAAATGAACAATTCCAAAAAAACATAAATATATCAAAGTAAATATAAGAAAAAAAACAAATACAAAAATAAGAGGAGAAAAAGTGTAAATCGATCATAATTGCTAGAAAGTTTTAAGATATAAAAAAGGGAAATGTAATCCAAAGAATAAAATAAGGAGTGAATAATAATAATAAAAAAACCTGTCATGGGTACTAAAAAGAGTAAGAGTTGACCCCACTCCCCCTGTGCAGAAAAAGGAAAATCAAAAAATATAAAAGTGAGTGTAAACAGCCGGTGAGAGGATTTGATTGGATAATGAGACATTTTACCTTTGTGACGAGGGAGGAAATCATTTCTTTGAATGAATCGTCAATCAGAACATCGATTTTGGAGTGGTACTGTTGCTGCAGGGGTGGGGGGTGGGGGATAAAAAAGCAATATTTCATTATTTTCAGGAAACTGACAGGACACAAAGGCTAAAAATGACTCCTCGCCTCCCTCAACAACAGTGTTGTCTGTGCTGTAAAAGACAGAAAGAATATCCTACAACACTCGGTATGAACATCGAGTCCTCACACACTCACACACACCTCCTGACACGGCGAGGCATGAAAAACCTCACCATCCGTGTAACGCCGCTGAGTTAAGCAGCTAATAGGACCATTATGCGGCTGAATGACATTCCCGTCCGCGCTGGAAAAGCGAAGGAATCTGAAGGATACTTTTTGTACGTCTCCCTACAATTAGAGCAGCCTTGCATTTCTCTAAAGCACCGGTCCAGCTGCGAGGACCAAAGGCTCACACAAGATTCAATTAATCCGCCATTTCATGTCTCGTTTGGCCCCCCCTAAAACATATTCATGGCACCTTTTCCCTTGAAGGAAGGAGAGGAAAAAAAAGGCTGGGGCTGAGCGCTGAATGGCAGCAGCAGCAGGGGAGTTCATCTCTTGGCGACAATGCCCTTTCACTGGCCGTCTAAAGAACACCCAAATTAAAAATTTCAATCAACAAAGCGCACAGATCGCTGACAAATTGTGGGTCCTGGGAGGTCATCGCCGCCAGCCCTAATTTTGTTTTTTTTCCCTCCACAAGTCCGCAAAATGGCAGTTCTCTTTCAGCGCGCCGAATCTTTCTGGCAAATCTTGAGAGCTTTTCTTTTTTTCTCTCTTCTTACCTCAATTAACATTGCTGCTTTCGCTTTCTGTATTTCTACAAAGGCCGCCATAAAAAGCAGAGAGGAGGAGAAGAAATTGTTTGGTCTTTGCCATGTGCGCAGCAAAAAAACTGAAAAGAACAATTAGAGCTTTTAAAAACATTTATGTGGTCGTTGAGCTGCAGCCGCGGCTGCTACTTCAGCTCTGTGAGATGTTTTAGATTCTGAACCGGGTCACATTTTCAACACGACCTCCCCCCCGACACTATTCAAATGACCTCGGTAACAAAAAGACAGCAGACTGATTTGCATTTTCATTGATTTCAGCTGATCACCCCAGTTTAACAGAGGTCTGTAAAAGCAGAATTCATTAATCCAGCAGAGGAGTTTTTCGTCAAATGCAGATTCTTCACAGGCGGTCTGCTCGCTTGCCAGTTGAACTCCCCACGTCTGCAGGCGGTAAAAATCTGGAAACTGTTTTCCCCAAAAAACGAGAGGTAAAAGTGAAGAGGAGCAGCAGAATTTGTCGCTGAGATGTCAGAAACGGCCGAATGCTTTGCTGCAGATCGACGCGCTATAAGACTCATGGCAGAAAAAGTGACCACACCAAAGGTCTGGATCAGGTTCAGACTGGCGTCTTCAAGACCCTTCAGACTGCTGGTCAGGGGTCAGAGGTCAGGAGGCCTCATTCACAACACCTACTGGCAAGTGAACATGAACGTGCATCAACTGAACCATTCATGGAAAATCAAGAGTGTCTTCTGATGTTTAAAGACCACAGAGAAAGAATCACAGTGAGGGCAAACCTCATATATTTTTAAACTAACCCAGTTGCCGGAATAAAATGTTTGCATTGTACGTTTCTGCAAACCGCGGATACCTTGAATCTCCAAAAATATGTTTCATATCAACAGTTCTAGATATGTGTATCTATCGTTCGTGGTACTTTTCCATCAATCCGTCCATTTTCTTCCGCTTATCCGGGGTTGGGTCGTGGGGGCAGCAGGCTTAGCAGGGAATTCCAGACGTCCCTCTCCCCAGCAACGTTTTCCAGCTCTTCCTGGGGAACCCCGAGACGTTCCCCGGCAAGACCAGATATACAGTACATAATCTCTCCTGCGTGTTCTGGGTCTACCCCGGGTCCTCTTACCGGTTGGACGTGCCCAGAAAACCTCCACAGGGAGGCGTCCAGGATCCTGATCAGATGCCCCAACCACCTCAGCTGGTCCCTCTCATTCTTTCAGTCACTACCCAAAGCTTATGATCATAGGTGAGGGTTGGAACGTAGATGGACTGGTAAATCGAGACCATCGCCTTCCGGCTCAATTCCCTCTTCACCACAACGGTCCTGTACAGCGCCCGCATAACTGCTGACGCTGCACCGAACCAGCTGTCCATCTCCCGCTCCATTTTGTTCACACTCGTGAACAAGACCCCAAGATACTTGAACTCCCTCGCTTTGGGCAGTGACTCACTACCAACCCGGAGGGCGCAATCCACCGTTTTCCGGCAGAGAACCATGGCCTCAGACTTATAGGTACTGACTCTCATCCCGACCGCTTCATACTCGGCTGCAAACCGCCCCAGTGCATGCTGAAGGTCACGGTCGGGTGAAGCCAACAGAACCACATCATCTGCAAAGAGCAGAGACGCAATTCTGAGGTCCCCAAACCGGACACTCTCCTCCCCCCGGCTGCGCCTTGAGATCCTGCCCATGAAAATCACAAATCACGTGGCGCTTTTGCCATTTTGAAACCGCATTCTCAATTACGTTTAGGCAACAAAACTATTTGGTTAGGTTTAGTAAAAGATCAGATTTGGGGTTAAAATAAGTACGTCAGTTTTGGTTTGACACGCGACATGGACAGCGGTCTCCTGGGTGAAAGTCCCATGTTTCCCCCGCAACCTCCTCCCTACATGAACTTATGCTGACGTTGATTTAATGTATTTGTGATTCATCAAAAACAAACGTAATCCGGGAGAAAAGAGGCAAGAGTTTGAGTTTTGGGTGGATCTTGAATAACGGATGAATCATCGACTAACTAATTAACTTATTTCATTTCTACTGTTGCAAGGAATGATGGCCTTTAAGAAATAATCAAAATCAAATTAAACACCAACGTCCCGTAACTTGTAGTTTGCAATGTGTGTGGCTGACTTAATCTTTTTATCAATACCGTATATGATATAGGGTGTTTTCTAATTATCATCACTGAGGGCTGCTCTTGTGTAGTATTGCTTTTTGGGCCTATGTCTAAATTGTGTGTGGATTTGATGTCAGAAGGATCAGTGAATGGTACCGGTACATGCAGTGTTTGCTACTGGTCGACTACTACTGGCTACTGGAGATGTTATCACTGATATTACATGTCATGACTAGGGCTGTCAAAGTTAACATGATAATAGCACATTAACGCAACAAGCAGTATTTAGGTTGTAGCAGGCTGTTTTAAAGCTAGTGAGCGAGTGAAGATACTGGCATCATCTGAAACTAGAAAACCTCAAGAATCCATTGGTACCATACTAGCATGTCGAGAAGGAGGCTAAATAATGCTCCAAACTTGTGCTAAATTTTGGCGTGGAAAAACTGGCATGGCCATTTTCAAAGGGGTCCCTTGACCTCTGACCTCCAGATATGTGAATGAAAATGGGTTCTATGGGTACCCACGAGTCTCCCCTTTACAGACATGCCCACTTTATGATAATCACATGCAGTTTGGGGCAAGTCATAGTCAAGTCAGCACACTGACACACTGACAGCTGTTGTTGCCTGTTGGGCTGCAGTTTGCCATGTTATGATTTGAGCATATTTTTTATGCTAAATGCAGTACCTGTGAGGGTTTCTGGACTATATTTATCATTGTTTTGTGTTGTTAATTGATTTCCAATAATAAATATAGACATACATTTGCATAAAGCAGCATATTTGTCCACTCCCATGTTGATAAGAGTATTAAATACTTGACAAATTTCCCTTTAAG
>CAKAKR010061216.1:24367-44037 GCA_916700685.1 Adelosebastes latens | reverse complement strand
CCCTCCCCTCTCTCTCTCTCTCTTTTTAACAGACGGGTGAGTTAAAGGTTGGGTGAAAGTTCACACTTCTTTTCTTGTTTGATGCATTAAGTCTTCGATTTGGCATCATAAAGTCTCAGTTCATCAGACATATTACAGCCTCTCCGGTCACGCTGTACGACTCCTCGGTGGAAAGTCGGTCATCTTGTCCGTTCTTGATCAGATCCTCTCTTTTGTGGCCTCTTGTGGAGCCACTTAGCTTTAGCAGAATTAGGATATTGCTCTTCATGATGTCAATTTCTTTCATTTCTTTCATTTCGACTTCCAGTTTGATGATGTGATGCCAACAGCTTCATTTCCTCCTTTCAAACAGCACTGATGTTTATATTCCGGGCTTGGATTTGTCCTTTTTTTCCATTCAGAGCACCGATGACGCTTCAATTTCCTCCATTTTCCAGATATGTTGATAATATTTATTATCATGGCTTTGATTTCTGATTCCTCCAGCACTGATGACGCTGCAATTTCTCCTTTATCAACTATGATATTTATCTTCCAAATCTTTAAATTCATTCCTCCTGTTAACTGCACCGATGTGGCTCCAATTTCTCAGCAAAGAAGGCATCAATTTCTCCTTTTAGCAGCATTGATATTTCTTCTCGTGGCTTTGATTTCTCCTTTGGATGGCACTGATGAGGCTGCAAATTCTCCTTTATCAACATTCTTCCAAGTCTTCATATTCATTCCTCCTTTTAGCAGCACCGATGTGGCTCCAATTTCTCAGCATTGATGTTTTTTGTTCAAGAAAACAGTACTGATGTTTATTATCATGGCTTTGATTTCTGAGCAGCACTGATGACACTGCAATTTCTCCTTTATCAACACTGATATTTATCTTCCAAGTCTTTAAATCCATTCCTCCTTTTAGCAGCACCGATGTGGCTCCAATTTCTCCGCATTGGCATCATTGATATTTCTTCTCATGGCTTTGATTTCTCCTTTTGATGGCACTGATGAGGCTGCAGTGCAATCCATTTGTCATCATGATCATGATGATGATAAAGTTCATGACGTTTATGTTCTTGGCCTCATTTTGTCCTTGCGACAGCACTGATTTATCCTTTTAAACAGCACTGATGTTCATCCTCGTAGCTTCAATTTCTTCTTTAAACATCATGTATGGATTCAGAAACCAGTGACGTAAAGGTTTGTCTTCTTTATCAGCTACTCTGACAACTAACGGAGATTCACAGCTCCTCTTCTTCCATCCTTCTTCCATCCTTGAGTCCATGTGGCAAGCTGGACAAAAACAAGACTCCTTAGTTGTTCATGTTTGTCTGAACTAGGATGCGTCTCAGCATTCGCATTGCGGACATGCTTTGAATCCTCTTCCCCAAATAAGTTTGCGATTAAATAAACACAGCCCTTCTTCAAACACGTTTCAGTATTTGGCCAATTAAGGCAGTGGATCTTCTTAACGCTACAGGCACAAATACTCTCCTGCTGATCCAAACAGGCTGGGAAATCGTGCAGTGAACGTTTTCTGACCATGACTGGTGTTGTTTGTCTTCACTTCCTCCCACTGATCAACGTGCGCAAGCTCTTTTTATCTCCAAACATCAGATTTGGCATGTGGACCAAAGAAAATACTCCCATCTTCCTGTCAAATGTCTTGATTTATGCCGTTAAAATATTCCAAACAGTTTCGCCCTTCATCACAGAGCACTCAGATTCCTTTCCCTGGTGTGCTCGAGGGACTTTGCTGCATCACGATGTAGAAATGTTGCTTCATCGACAAAAGCTTGCACATCTTTAAATCCTTCTTTGACTTCTGTCAGCAGTTTGTTTTTCAGGAAACAGACATTTCCTCCCTCAGTTTCAGCAGTGTTGGGTTTATATTTCCTCATCCAGTTTCTTCAAATGAGTCAGAGATTCATAAACACCAACTGTGGAAGTCAGTGTGTGTAGCGTCAATCAGGAGTTGGTTAAAACACAAATATACAGATTTAACGGATGATGTCCTTCTTCCATTTTCAGTCCAAAACCTTTACGACATACCAAGACACAAAAGCGATGACATACTGCAACATCCCTTTGAGCACACTCCTCTAACAGGTGCAGGGTGTGTTCTTTCACAGCAGCTTTTAGGAGAGAAAACTAGAGTAACAATGAACCAACGCCCGGTTCACGTCGTTCCAATACGCTCTTCAAGATGTTTCAGGCTTCATTTCTGCAGCCAACCTCCTCTTCACTCACATCAGCATCAAGTCTTGCTTCTTCTGTGTGATCTGCCTTTTGGGGTTTTATTGAATCCTGCCAGGACCACCTCTCATATGTCGTCTTCTCCATTATGCCTCCCAGCTTGCTGAGACTTTGATTAAAAGGCAGAAATACTACAGTACATTTGATGACAGCGTACTCGTTAAGGTGTTTTTCTGCCAGCCGTCATTCAGGTTGTCCAGCGTTTCCTTTATTAACTTTGAATACGTCCAAACTGCCGTCGATAATTTTCATTTTGTCAGGTTTTCAACTCAGTCAGTCTCCGGTATCTTGCTTTGTGAATGAACATCAGATTTCTTCAGTGCATAAGCATAAAGATGATGTGAGCTCTCAGCTGGTGTCTCCTCTTATTTGTGTAGAATCATAAAGAAATGCAACGCAAGCGATGCCAGCTTGTTTGTAACATGGCCACTTTCCAAAAGACACCTCTTTTCAGTAATGTGTAGTTGAACTGGAGAATCTTCAGGAGGTGTGAGCTTTTCCTGGGCTTCTATGAGTCTCTTCCTGGTGTCAATCCACAAGTTTTCATGTGAAGGCGACTTCACCTTTAGATGAAAATGTGTGTGAAACTTCTGTGAGGCATCCTGGTCGTATGATGAAGCAGCAAATCTTGTGGATGCTTGTATCGACAGTGCCTTCAGTATCCACGAGGGAACACATTTCAAGCAGAAGTAAAAAACTGCAGCACAATCCAGTTCAATGAAAGTTTATGTCGTGTCCTGTGATTTTCAAAAAGCTTCAACGTGGCTGTTTCTTCTTCCTTCTTCCTTTCCATGAGCTCAGAAAGAGAAGTGTGAACTTTCCCCTCCCACCCTTGATAATTTGATGTTAAAAAATACTCTACCTGTTCTTGTTTACGGGTCGGCTCATGTCGACTTTGATGGTTAGCGTTTCCTCCGTTACAACGGTCATGTTGTCGTTCTTCTGATTGCTCCATCCTCGCTCCCTCTGACGGGGCATTTTAGGGTTCAGGTCATTCCTCTGTGGGTGCCGGTCCAGACTTGCAGACCTGCGGGGTTCAAACTGTTGAAGTCTGTCTTCTTCTGCCCAGTCAGACTCCCCTTCGATGGGGTCCTCGTAGCTATCTTCCCTGAAGGGCCGGTTACCCGGTCTTTGCTCTTCATGAGGAAGATCTTGGTACCCTTGGGAGGGCTGCTGTAAACGTGGTTGATTCCTGGGCGGTCCAGTCCTTCCACCTTGTCCCCGACTGAACTGCCCTCTCGCTGGGTGAGAACCGCCCCTCCCCCTGTGGTTCACGGGACCATTTCGATTACCATATCTCACGGGGTTTGGTCTATCTTGTGGCGCAGGGTTCCTCCTAGTTTCGTGATGGTTGGAGTCTCTCCAGTTATCTTGAAATTGGCGTCCCCTTGCGTCTTCCCGATCATCCAACCTGCTGTCCGACGTCCTGAAACGCTCCTGAGAGGAGCCCGTTGGACGGGGACTCCTCTGTCGCTCAAAGTCGGGGTCAAGATCTCTCTCGCGATTGCCAAATTTTTCCCACCGTGACGATTGTCTGCTCTCTGCGTTGCCGTGATCGTGTTCAATGACGAGTGGTCCCGAGTGCCGAATGTCTCCACGGGGGAGGCTCCCCTGAGCGTCTCCTCCAAACCTATCTCTGGGTGTGTCCACCGAGTAACGCTGTTCCCCAAAGTCCTCCTCATTCCTGTACCTGTGACAGCATAAGAGGAGGTGACATGGTTCAACAATGCTTATCATTCAACTTCACATATGGTTTTAAATGTACAATTGACATTAGTTTTGAATAGGGCTGTCGCAATAACCAAAATATTGCAATACCGCGCTATTGACAAGACTGCTTATGGCTTCAGCATCACAGCTGAAAAAAAAACAACATGCGCCTCATTGCCCTTCTGTGTTCTACATTTAACAATAAACAAAAAGTATTTAATTAGTTTAAAAACTGTCATCTTTATCATTGAAAAAACAACAATATAACTAAAAATACAGCTTATTTTTAAAGCACTGAAATCAGGATAAATAAATTAATTTGCGGGAAAAAAAAAGAGACAATAATACAGAATATCGCGCTGTTGAGGGAAATTCCTTCACAGCAACAGCCCTGGATTTGAACTTGTATTAAATGTCTGATTTACTGATTTATCACCACTTTAACATGAATTTTTAAAACTGCTTATGCCATTTAAAATGCATTTTGCATCATCAACAAGACTGTGTTCAACATAAGACATGCAGATTGTTTTTAAAGAATCAGAAGAAAAGGAGAAGAAAAGGAAAAGTTTAAAGCCATGCAGACTATTAGTTAAGACTAGTTTGTATTAAGGTGTGATGACAAACAGTGAGGAATTTTGCTCTATGGAAAATTAGAAAGATGAGAATCCTCTGCATTCTTCGTTTCCTTGCGACAGTGCTGCAAAGCATTTCGCTTAAAATTTACCCAAGGTGAGCGTCGTCATCCGTTTCTCTTCTTTGCCTTTTAAAGGGGGGGTTCCTCTCTTGATGTGAATCCTCTCTTCGTCTGCCTCTATTAGGACCCTGCATGTACCTTCTTCCTCTTTCCCTACCTGCTCCCCCTCTTTGGTCATCCAACCTCGCATTGGGACTGGGGTCCCTGAACCTCCCTCGACCTCTGCCCTGCTCCTCTCTCCTCCAGCCGATCCCCGGCTCACTCTGTTGGTGGTCTGAGTGAGACCTCGGTGTCGGCGGCAATCTTTCCCTCGTCAACCTCGGAGGCGACTGGAGCAACCGCTCCCGCTCCCTGTTTTCAAAACGCTGGAAGATATCTCTAAACCCTCCTCTGCGTCTATCTCCTCCTCCTCCTCCTCCTTCTCCATCACGCTGTGGGGAAAGCCTCCGGTTATCATCAAAGCCCATCACATCACGACGGGGCGATGGCCTCCGGCGGTGAAACTCCTCCTGGTTTGGATGACGTTGATGTTGATGCCCAAACTGACGGTCATCTGGGAAAGGAGGGGATCTTCTCTGGGCTTCAGGGTGCACGTCTTCCCTGAAGTAGTCCCAGTGCTCCTCCGGATCTTCTCGAGGGCGGTGGCTCCGGTCCGACGGATTCCCCTCCAGTTCTGCCACGACTTTATGAGGATCAAAGTCGGGTTCATCCCATGGGAACCTCCTGAAAAAGTAAATAAAAAAAAAAAGTAATTTATTTATGTACATAAATGAAAAGAAGATAGAGAACCATACAAGGGAGATAGGTGGAGGGGTGGGATGGGAGGAATCTGATGCTGTATTTCCACTGCTTCCTCACCTGTTTATGTCTGGTGTATTCACTCCTTATGTGCATAATAATATGCATGTGTATCTGACTTTTTTCCTCTTCCATTATTATTACATTTTACATTTTTATTGTATTTATCAAAAAAATATTATTATTATTTTCTATATGCATTTATGTATGGGTGTATATTTATTTATTTGATGTTTCCTTTTATTATAGTTTAGGTTTATGATTAAAATGGCATATACGTCACTATTTTACTTATATATATTTAAGTGAATATGTATTTAAGTTGATGAATCATTATGTTTATAATGAATCTATTTTTCTGTTTTGATATGTATTTTTCCTTTCTTTTAAATTATTTTTTTCACGCACAAATTGGAAATGTTTATGCACCCAACATATTGCAAATGCACTGTAAATTGAGAACAATCAAAGTGGATGACTGCAGATGACTGCAGATCATCATGTCTGCATTTTAAATTACACAGATCTTGTGGGACACAAATATGAAAATGAAATAATAGACACGCATTTACCTGTAACGTGGTGATCCGGACCGTGGTCTCGACATTTTGTCAACCTTTAAGGAAAGGAGAGATTTTACTTTCAAGATTAAAACTGAAGGCAAAACACAACACACCACAGTACAGTACAGGCAGTTATTACTAAACTACTTCTAACTAATCCATCTAATTTAGTTATCAAGGAGAATTCTTTTCTTCATTTATACAGTTTGACTGATGATTGACTAGACGGTTTAGTTTCTGTCAACAGGGACTGGAGTTTTATAAGATAAGATAGATTTATCCCGAGGGAAATTGTTGTGCAAAGTAGGAAAGAGTGCAAATATAAAACACAACATATCACATAAATAATCCAAAATATACACAATGCCAAAAACAACTATATAATAAATTAAAGTAATGTGTTATTTCTATGGTTTTAATAACAAACATGATAAAATTACAGTATTTTCTATACTGTTATTATATTGTTTTATCCTGTACACACATCTATTGCAAGTCTGTCAATCCTCAGTTGCTCTTCAAGAGGTTTCTTCCATATTTTCCTCGTTAAATGGTTTGTTTGGGGAATATTTCTAAATATGAATCAAGGGTCTAAGGACAGAGGGTGTCTTATCATGCTGTACAGATTGTAAAGTCCCTTAATATTGGGCTATATATATATATATATATATATAAAACTGACTATTTATTCAATTTTGCATTCTTTTTTACTTAATTTTAACTATGTGTCTTTATTTATGTACATATTTATTTATTTATGTATCTATTTTTATTAATTTTAAAATGTATTTATTTATTCAATTTTGCATTACTTTTTATTTAATTTTAACTATGTGTCTTTATTTATGTACATATTTATTTATGTATCTATTTTTATTAATTTTAAAATGTATTTATTTATTCAATTTTGCATTACTTTTTATTTAATTTTAACCATGTGTCTTTATTTATGTACATATTTATTTATTTATGTATCTATTTTTATTAATTTTAAAATACATTTATTTATTCAATTTTGCATTATTTCTTATTTAATTTTTAAATGTGTCTTTATTTATACATACATTTATATTATTATTATTTATAATATTACTCAAACTGCCCAAACACTATCACAATGTCCAAGAATATAAGCTAACAGTTAGCTAGCTAATGCTAAAGCTAGTTAGCAGCTAGCTGATGCTAAAGCTAAAGCTAGTTGTCTTACCTTCGTCCTCAGCAGACTATCGCAGCTAACGTTAGCTAAAGCGATGCTAAAGCGACGTTAAACACACAATAAAACGCGATATAATCGTGTATAAACTTGTATATTATTAAAATAAAACCCCTGTTTATCTGTAGATATAACCCAGAGCTGCTATCAGAGCTAACTATCAGAGCTACATGTGTTTAATGTGTTTCCTTTAAAGTCCAGATCAGAAGAGTCTGCAGAGGTTCAGCTCAACACCGCCGGAAACCAGCCACAACCACTTCCGCCACGGGCTTTTCACAATAAAAATATTCTTCTTGTTCTTGTTCTTTTTTTTTTTTTTTTTTATTAAACAAATTCGAATTTACAAACAACATGGCTCATAGATCATTGCATTCAAGTAAAAAGGACAAGGTGCATACAGAATAAGAACAAATAGAATATGTAAAATTATACATGAAAATAATAATAAATTAAATTAAGGGCTATGGCTAGGGCTGTACATGTAATTCGTATTCTTCTATTATACTAAGAAGTTTCAATGCATTTTTTTTTCTTCATGAATTTAAGAGCTTTTATGTAAGAAAGGAACTAAAGCCAACTCTTGTTCTTGTTCTTCTTCTTCTTCTTCTTCTTCTTCTTTGGTGTTTATTGGCGGTTGGCAAAACAGCTTAGAGGTGCATTACCTCCACCAACTGGACTGGAGTGTGGAGCAGGAGATTGGCAGGAAAAAAAATAAATTATAATAATAAAATAAAAAAATAATACATTAATAAAATAAAATTAATAATTATTAATAATAATAACAATAATAATAATACAAATAATAATTAAATTCTCTCCATTATTCCTGTTGCCTTTAAGTAATTAATTAGAAGATTGTGTTCTTTCTTAGATGTCTTTCCTAGCAGATTGTAATATTTCCATCATCTACTCCTGATAGCAGTTCCCTTCTTTCTTTGTCATATTTTGCTGTCACTGCTCCTAAACTCTGGAACAAGTTAACCCGTGATATACAAACTGTCACTGACCTAGTACTTTTGAAATCTAAGCTCAAGACTTTTAAATTTAGATTGGCTTTTAATACTAGTAACGCTGTGACATTTTTCCTGTGCTTTTTATGTACCTTTTTATGATATGTTGTGTTTTTATTCCTGTTATTTATATATGTTAATGTAAAGCACTTTGGGGACCTTTTGCTTATTGTAAAGGGCTATACAAATAAAATGTTGATTGATATTTGTTGCACTCTATAAGAACAGTTGACAGTGTCCGGTTTATTACAGTGCGTGCATTAGTCCAGTTGGGTGCTTGCCTATTCTCTGGAGTGTTTGGTTTAATCCTGTATGTCCTATTTTCAGACGGGTAATGACCATCTCTGTATTCCACCAGCTCCTACATGTGTCTGAATACTGTACAGATCAGATGTCTCCCTGTGTCACTTAAGTCCAAGTATTCTTGCCAGGTTTTGTGCATGTAGTCCTTAATAATGGTTTTAACCTCTGCTTTACTTAACGGTATTTGTATGTCAATTAAGTGTCGTTTTAATGATTGTTTGGCCAATATATCTGCATTCTCATTTCCTTCCACCCTTATCTGTGCAGGAACATAAAAACATTCGTTGCGTTCCTACAGTCTTCTATGCTGGAAGGTACCTGACTACAGATTTGCTGTGTGGTAGTTTGAACACAACAATTTAGCACAAAACAAATTAATTAACAAACTAATTAAGGTCTTAAAAGTGGATTTGTTGACACAGCCTCTCTTGGTATGGAGGACGGAACTGGTCAAAATAAAAATAAATAAATTAATAAATACATAAATGACTTGATAAATAAATAAATATGTCATTAAATGTAGCAAAAATATAAAAAATAAATGTAGCCATTAATTAATTAATTGATAAAATGTGATATACATTGTGATTTCTGTTTTAATTTGCTTCTTCATTTATTTAGCTTTGTATTAATTACCTTATTTATTTACTCGTTTCATTTTCTCTTTTATTTATTTATGTATTTATTTTTGTTAATTTTAAAATGTATTTATTTATTTAATTTTGCATCATTTTTTATTTATTTTTAAATGTGTGTCTTTATTTATGTACATATTTATTTATTTATTTCTGCATGATTTTTCCTTTGCATTTCAGCCATTTATTTCCCCAAACGTATTTATTTCTGTATTCTTTTCTTTATACATTTGTCACTCAATGTGTGTCATGAGGGGGTCAGGGTGCATGACTAACAAAACGTATATTCTATATAAAATAAATAAAAAATAAATGCAAAAATAAATAAATAAAAAATGAATGCAAATATAAATAAATAGAAAAAATAAATAAATAAAAAATAAATGCAAAAATTAATAAATACATTTGAAAAATAATGAAATACATAAATAAAAGGGTCAATTAAACAGAAGAGTAAATAAAAAAATACATAACACAAAGATACATAAATAAATAAATTAAGACATAAATATCAATTTATGTCATATTTTATCAATTAATTAATGGCAACATTTATTTTTTATATTATTTTTGTTACATTTAATGACATTTATTTATCTATTCATTTATTTTTGATTTTGGCAGGTTCCAACCTCCATATCTTGGTGCATATTACCAAACACATTTTCAATTAATTTAGCACAAACTAGTGGTCACACAATAAGTCTGGCGATCTCATGAATTCAGTCCTGTGTAGGAATCTCAAGTAAAGATTAATTATTCACTTCAACTTTTGCAGATCAGTTTTAATTTCAGTGCAGCATGAAGTCAACACACAGTGGAGATATAATGATAAATAAAAGTGGCTGCATTAAGCCCTACACTACATTTGTCATTTCATGTCACTTGTTATGAATGTCAAAGATTAAACATCTCATACAGTTTTGAATCTTCGTTTCATTTCCTCAACCAAAAGTGTCTGTTTGCCATTTATTATATTTATTGATCCAGCTCACCGACACACATGGCTTGATGATGTTTATTGTTCTTTTTCAGCAGTTATCCATGCACCACATCTACAATGATATATTCCACCAAGCTGCAGTGTCACAGAGTTAAGTAATATTAGGATAAACATTATGTCCTTTATTTTTACTTCATATACAAGGGGACCCCGGAGACCCTCTTACGATGAGCTTCAGCAGAATCTGGAGGAATAACATGGAGAGAGGGAAGCCGGCAGGAGAGTGAAAACATAAAACAATGTGCTGAAGGTTGCAGCAGTGACGGGTAAACGCATTTTCCCCCTCAATGTGGCACCTTGGAGGAGCAGAGGAGCTGCTTTATCACAACAATAAGGTTTCTAAAGAACTCTCTTTTGCACCTGGATCCAAATTTGACTCCTTTCCAACAGTTCCCACCCCACAGAAAGTCTCAGTGACTGAGATCATACTGGGAATTTGGAAGGTTTATAATGGCAATTTTTTTGACTGTTTTGATGCAGACTAATACATAAACTAAATTTAAAAAAGAGAAGAAATGTAATAATCTTCACCTGTTGGGTTTTTTAAAGATTGATTGAAATATTTTCTTGACAATTTCTAGATAAAAACCTCAATAAATTAGGAATTAGGAATTTAGTATTCTTCACCATAATGTAGGGAGATCAGATTTACAAAAAAATTATAACTGAATAAATAGAATGTGATTTTCCTTAAATACTCTGAAATGTGTACAGAGTTTGGTTGGTGGCTGGTCAGAAAAACTGAAGGAATTTAGTACTCTTCGCCCGAGAGACAGACCTGGCACCAGACCGTGATGTAGCGAGATCAAATTTACATAAACTAAATAAATAAAATAAATAAATAGAATGCGATTTTCTGTAAATACTCAGAAAAGTGTACAGAATTTGGTTGGTGGCTGGTCACAAAAACTAAAGGAATTTATCAAATTTACAAAAAAATATATAACTGAATAAATAGAATGCGATTTTCCGTAAATACTCAGAAAGTTGTACAGAGTTTGGTTGGTGGCTGGTCACAAAAACTAAAATAATTTAGTAGTCTTTACCAGAATGACAGACCTGGCACCAGACCATAAGGTAGGGAGATCAGATTTACAAAAAAATGTATAACTAAATAACTACAATATGATTTTCCTCAAATACTCAGAAAATTGTACAGAGTTTGGTTGGTGTCTGGTCAGAAAAACTGAAGGAATTTAGTACTCTTCGCCCGAAAGACAGACCTGGCACCAGACTGTGATGTAGGGAGATCAAATTTACATAAACTAAATAAATAAAATAAATAAATAAATAGAATGCGATTTTCTGTTAATACTCAGAAAATTGTACAGAGTTTGATTGGTGGCTGGTCACAAAAACTAAAATAATTTAGTATTCTACACCAGAATGACATACCTGGCACCAGACCATAAGGTAGGGAGATCAGATTTACAAAAAAATGTATAACTAAATAACTACAATATGATTTTCCTTAAATACTCTGACATTTGTACAGAGTTTGGTTGGTGGCTGGTCGCAAGGAATTTAGTATTCTTCACCAGAATTAAACATCTGGCACCAGACAATAATGTAGGGAGATTACAATAAACTTAATTTAACAGTTGAATAAACAGAATATGATTTTCCCTAAATACACTGAAAATTGTACAGTGTCTGGTTGGTGCCTGGTCGATTTTGTTTTAGGTGGGTGGGTTTCTGCTGGGGGAGTTTGGACTTATTACCTCAGTCTTTCTATAATCCTTGCTAGTGCCCTGATCATCTACACAGTAAATCTGGGGCTTTAGTGGCCCTTGAGAGCCGGTGGCCCCCGGGGTAGTTGCATGCTTTGCCCTGCTGGTAATCCAACCTGATCTGCCTGACACAGACTTGCTCGAGGGGTATTCGTAGTTCTTGTTTCTCTTCTTCTTTCAATCTTTTAGTGGAAAAGGGCCTTTAAACATCAAAAAGTGAACATGCTGCATGAAACACAGCCTGAGGGCGAAGCACAGAGGACGGGTTGTTTTGACTGCACAGAGGTTTAAGGCCTCAGAGGTGATGAGAAAGGTGGTGACCGCTGCTTCACACCAGACTCCGTTCTGAATTGGTGAGGTATATTTTAGTCGAGGGGGAGTGTGGTGATACAAGCGTCTTCGGAGCAGTGAAACACACAACTACTGTTAAGTGCACACTACAAACTGCAGCTAGCGTGGTTACAGTCAGTGCCAGACAAATACACAACACACTGTGTGTCCCGACCTTTTTCGTCCTCGCTGTGGATTGTCCACGAAACGTCCATCGATCAAGTGACGAGCAGCAGGAAAAAACCAAAGCGACAGGCTAAGAGTTATGGGTCAACAGCGGGGTTATAATATCAGTTTTCTTCTCCAGCGTCCAGCAGGGTGACGGGGGGGAATCTACAGCAGACTGGATTTTTATAGAAGTAGGAGTCGCCATCAGCAGTAGAGATAAACACACAAGAACCATCAGACAGAAACTCCCACACACTGTTCAAGTACACGGCTACAACCATTAACAGCTCAACTAGCTAGTCCTCACTGAAAATGCTACACAGGATTCACACAACAGTTTTTTTTTTTTTTACTGCTTCCCCTCCAGATAATCTGCTACAGAGCCGCTCCCTGACTCCTCCTGACTCCCAGTCGCGTCTATTTACAGAGTTTTACAAAAGCAGGGGGATGGGAGATTGAAGCGGGTGATACTCGAGTGTTATCTTGTGGCAGTGCAGCCGGGCAATCACAACGGGAAGTCTGGGAATTTTGTGAGATGTCTTAAATGCAAAAAAAAAAAGTAATCTGTAAACAAAAATGTAGGTTAATGTGTGCAGATTTAGGCAGACATTAACCTTGAATCCTCAGCTCATGCCTTTACAGTAAGTTTTATAATGTGAACTAAGTTTTCAGCAGCAAGTGTTTCCTTATTTTACAGTCGTTTCACTCTGCTAAACTCATATTCTTCATATGACAAACATGCAACAATGCTGATCCCACCTCCTTCTCTGCCACATAACCATGTCATAACACATTATTTGCATGTTTTTGTGTTTGTGAGAGTCAAAATTGCCCATTTGCACTGCCTCAAAATGTGGCCAGAAGCTTTACTGTTATGCGAGGTTTGGTAATACAGATGTGAAATTAGTTGTTCAGCATTTGTTCCTTGTGGAGATGATTGTTGTTGTTGTTGTTGTTGTTGCAGACAGAAGTGACGGTCGGTTTCTTGGTCTGGTTTCTACAGTAACTTCCAGCTCCTGAGAAGAGAGAAGGAAGACAAAATGGAAACTGTTCAAACCTACCTTCAATCTGTGTTTTTAATCTGTAATACCTTCATGATGACTCACTAAAACCCATCACATAGGTGTATTTATGTCCTAATCAGCAGAGTGATTTGGGAAACTGTGTGAGCGCTCACCAAGTTAATCCACTAAAAAACGTTAATTAGCTTCCTGTCGTCAGATTTCTGCAGCTCCTTGTTGTTTCTTCACTTCATGCACAATATTCTGTCTGACAGCTGCAAACTGGCTGATTGCAGACACTGAGACACGCGTGCCGAAGCTTCGAATAACTTCGAATATTTCTCACCGAGGCTTTGAAGCCCAAAAAAGTGTATTCGGGACAGCCCTAGCGTCCACACTACTCTGTACGCTGGTTTCAAACCTCTAAAACTGAGACATTTGAAAACACTGCTGATGGCGTTTTAGTTTGAAAACTCCGGGGTTGCGTTTTAGTCTGGACGGGCAGAAACGGAGACTTTTGAAAACGATGACGCCCACGTTCACTTCTCGATTGGGTCTCATCAGTCATGACGTGTCCTTCCCTGATTCGTTACGCCACATCACGTGATAGTTTTCCAGAAGAAAACAAACATCATCAGCCTCGACTACCAGTGGAAAATTCAACATGGATAACGGATTACAAGCGTTGCTGACCTTGTTGTCTATATTAGCAGCTGTTGTGCAGTTAAATTCTGCATTTTATAATGCTACTGCTGCCTACAAGATCAGATAAGATAGAACTTCTGAGGGAAATTATTGTGTAGCAGTTGCAGTATAAAGTAGGAAAGAGTGCAATAAACCAATAAACATATGTTGAAAATCCACAAAATATACACAGTGCCAAAATATAAACAAAGTTAATGGTAAGGTTGCTTCTTGGTTAGTCATTCTACAATACACAGACCCTCCCTGCCTGGTAGTTAGGACTGTCCCTGACCAAATCAATTCTTAGTTGACTAACACTCATACGATTTTGTCGACTAATCGATGAGTTGATTTAATCAACAGATCTGTAAAACTGAGTTTCTCCACAAAGAATCACACTAAAGCACCACTTTAAATCTGGTGTTTACCAGAGATGTGCTCATACGTTTCTTAGAAATAAGTCATTCAGCATGAAAAAAGCATAAAAAAACAACTAATCGACTAAAGAAATCTTAGTCGACTAAGACCAAAGCGACCGATTAGTCGACTAATTGATTAAATGGGAGCAGCCCTACTGGTAATCCGCCATGTCTTTCAAACACCAGCCCCCAGTTTGTAACGCAGACTTTCTGTTAAATATTAAAGCTCCTCCAGAGACGCCGACTTCATCATACAACTGTCAGAGGCTGAGCAGTACTAACCACCACGTGGAGTTAACAGATTCTGATGGGTAGAAGAGGTGGAGGGTGTCTACCTGGCTACTGGACGTCCAGTTTGCTCGGGCCGACGCTGTGGATGAGCTGAGAGGACTCAGAGGCGCCACTGTACGCTTGAATCAGCAGGTTCTTGTTGAGGTCTCCGACCCCGCTGCCGGCCTGCAGTTTGGGGTAGGGGGCCGTCTCGGCGTCCTGTTGCTGCCCTTGGCCCTGGGCGTCGAGGTCCATAAGGTGCTCCAGAGGGCAGCCGTCCGTCCCCTCCGTGAGCGGTGAAAACTCATGAGCGCTCGGCTGCTCGTCCCTGGACACTGGACTGATGGAGACAGATGGAGAACTTAAAAACACAATGATGACAGAGACAGGATATTTTAGAAATTAGCACTTTTCAAAAGTCATTTTTCACATTTTTAGGTTTCGTGATGAGCTACAAAATGAGATCTGGATGGAAGCAGTCTCCATGTTTGTGTATTTTGTATATATAGGAATATTAAAGGACGGGTCCACCTGCGTTCTTTTACCTCTCAGAACACAGGAGTTGCTGGTCTACCGCCGCATCGATCGGTTAGTTAGTTTGTGTTATTGTGTGACTTTCTGATCTGAACTAACGTGGCGTCCACAGCAGTACGTTAGCTTAGCTTCCTGCCGGTACTCCTGTCTGCTTCTCCAAACTGGGAGCACGCCGACCGCCATCTAAGTTACTGTATTAATACGCTGAATATAAGGATGTATATATACTGTATTAATACGCTGACTATAAGGATGTATATATACTGTATTAATACACTGACTATAAGGATGTATATATATACTGTATTAATACACTGACTATAAGGATGTATATATACTGTATTAATACACTGACTATAAGGATGTATATATACTGTATTAATACACTAACTATAAGGATGTATATATACTGTACATGTAGCAGCGTCATCATGCAGAAACCTACGTCAGGTCACGTGGGGAAAAGTTTTTAGAAGAGCTTGAAGGGGAAATAGCATTTTGATGCTAAAACGTACGTACTTTGACCAAAATTTTAATGTTGGGATTTGAATAAATAAAGGACACCCCTGGAAGCTACAGAATGACATAAAAACCTAAAAAAAAAAATGATGGACCTGCCCTTGAACACTGAATTTATCAATGTTCCCTGACAATAAATAAATCAATCTTTCTCCCTTCATCTCAGACACCCTATACAAGACTTTTGTCTGTTTGGATGAGCAGCATGGGAAGACAATGAGATGCAGGACTGGAAGAAAAAGAAGCCAAAAAGGCCGATTAGTGTGTGGGGAGTCACCTCAATGCAGACAGAACTTGGCAGACAACGTGCAAAAAACTATAAAACACTAGTAATTATTTGTGTTATAATAACAAAAACATGCAGAGTAAAAAAAAAAATGAAATTGAGCATGAAGTTCTGCAGTGTGAACAAAACCAGAGACAACACCTGAGAGTTAAATCACGGAAAGTTAAAACAGAGACAAACAAAGACGTCTCACCTGACGTCCATGGACTGGACTCCGTCAGACAGCTCGTCCACGAAGCTCTTATTCTCCAGAGGTCCCAGCATGATGACGGGGGCTTCAGCTGGAGTCGGGGCGTCCTCCTCCGAGGTGACTGCACCCTCCGGCCTCATGTCAGACACTGTCAACACACAGCGGCGTTTAAAGGTTACGTTGTCTGGGAAATTCAGTGGTGAATATTATCAGTCATTTAATGAATGAATTGATCTACAAAAGCTGTGATTAACAGTTTTAAGTAATTTTTCAAGTAAAAAACACAAAACAGTTGCTGGTTACTTACTTTAAGTCAAATGTCTCAAACCTTTTTTCCTCTGAGAGCTAATTTGACAAAATGAAAAGTGTCCGAGAGCTACTGATGGCACCAAGTTGTGCATCGCCAATAGCAGACATCATTTCTGTCTTATGGCCTTTAATAACATTTCAGCCTCCGCAGTCATCGCCTCTATCACTATCTTGCCATAGGCGAAGGGCTTTTTGTGTTTCGTTAAGGATGTGTGCCACTAAACGAAGCCTCTGTTGCTGCGTCGGCCTTCTTTGTCAGTTTGGTAAACAGAGACTGTTGTTTTCAGCTCTTTTACCTTCTCTGTTCATAGACCGCTAACAGCTGGAAAGTCCCATTAAAAGTTAATGTGGACTTTGGTGAAGAAACATCTTTTACGGACTGACACGAAAAAAGACTCTGTTACCCATTCCTCATAAAAATAGCATATTTGTTGCCTTTTATTGGACTGGCTATTTTCTGCGGTCTTTGTCAAATCTGGTGTGCGCTCATTAGTCTGCCAACATCGCCTAATGTCACACCGTCAGTGATGTAACCAAACTTGAAAGCAGAGTAACTCCTTTAACTGACAGCTGATTGTAAAATGATCATTTTGTGACAGAAGGGGGGATGTGATGTGAATTTGAGTGGATAGAAATTTAACGGACAAAACAGATTTACAAAGCATCTTTGTGTTATCAAATTGATGTACATATTCTTTGAACTTTTAGCAAGCTAATTGATGGAGACCCCAGCTTTTCATTGTTCCATATCATTCTATTTTTTAGAATTGGACTAAATAATCTATCCATCCATCCATTTTCTTCCTCTTATCCGGGGGCAGCAGGCTTGGCAGGGAATTCCAGACGTCCCTCTCCTCAGCAACGTTTTCCAGCTCTTCCTGGGGGACCCCGAGGCGTTCCCAGGCCAGACGAGATGTATAATCTCTTCGGTGTGTTCTGGGTCTACCCCCGGGGCCTCTTACCCGTTGGACGTGCCTGGAATACCTCCAAAAGGTAGGCGTCCAGGAGGCATCCTGATCAGATGTTTCGACACCTTTCGACGCGAAGGACTAAATAATCTAACACTTAAAAATAAATAATTGAGTGGAAATGTAAAGCCTGTCATGACACCCGGAATATAATCTGATATTATGTGCAGTAAATGTGATGTTTCACCTGTAACTGTTTGTTAGTCACAGGTTCAATTCTGTGACAATAAGACAAGTGAAACAACACTTCTACATCATGTATTAGGCAGGTTTTGTAACTCAGTGTGCAATATTAAAGTAATCAGGGTGTCTCACTTCCTCTGAACCCATCTGTGCTGATAAAACAGCAGTAATGTAAAGCTATTTTGGGTTTAGAGAGTTCAAGGGATGCTGCAGTATACGTGGTGTTCTGCCTTTAAACCACCAGGAGGCGCTGTTCCCCCGCCTGTATAACACTGCTGAGTCACACTGCAGCTGAGACTCATTTAATTATACAGAAAACTAATTATGCTGGAGGAGAATGGTGAGTCAATAAGTCTTGGAGTGAACAACAGGACAAAACAAATAAAAATAAATCAAATTGCCATGTTGCAGGAAGTGACGTCATGATGAGCTGTGTTTAACATTCACCTGCAGCACCAGTCAGAGGCTCCGCTTCATTCTTCCGTGTTCTCTTCATGATCTCCTCGATTCTCTGTGAAAACACACACACTTTGTTTTTATCTTTTTATCTCATCTTTGTTTGTTAAATCAATAACATCAGTATGATTCATGACAACATGTGTCATGTGAAGAAGATCTCTCTGATACCTTCTTCCTCTGCAGCCTCTCCTGCTCCTCCTGGATGTGCAGCAGCTCTCTTTCCTGCCTCTTCCTCTCGGCTTCTTTCTGGGCACGCAGGAAGGCCTCCTCCCTCTGAAAAACACCCAGTAACATCAGTCACAATCCTCTTTCTATACTTCACTCTTTCTGTAAAAGTAGAGTTGAGTTGTAGTCTTAGTTCGGATTTAGCAGAGTCACACAATAACGCAAACCGATGGAGGCAGCGGTAGACCAGCAACTCCCGTGTTCTGAGAGGTAAAATTACTATTTTTGTCAAAGGAGTCTGGTGGCTTTAAAGAGAGCGTAGATAACGGCTTCAGTTCCCCGTCAGAAAGAGCTGTCTGATGGCGAGGTAAAGCAGTGAAAATATTCAAAATATAGCGCATACTTAAACTGATTTAGATTTTTTTAGGTGTCTAAAATATGTTTTTCTCTCGTGCTGTTACCTCTGTCTGTTTCTCCAAACTGGGGGCGTACCGACCGCCATCTACTGTAGGTAGTAAAACACTGACTATGGATAAGTACCTCATACAACCAGTGTTGAGCAGTACTGTAATATTATTACTTTCCCCACTAACGAGTAGTGTAAGGGATTACAATTTCCAAACCAGTACTTATATTACAGTTCTCAATCCAAGTAATGCTTCTTAGTAATTTCTTTTTTGTGCCAGGTAGGCTTATGTTACGATGACGTGAACGTGTGGCAGGTCAGCATGCATCTCCGCATCTTGTCCAGTTGGCCATTCGCACATGTGTGACCGTGCCCTGAGGGAGAGGAAGAGAGGCATACTTCCAACCGCTGGAAGTATTGTCATTATTTTGAGTTTGTCTCAGTCAACGATGCAAAGAGCAGCAAATTGCTTTCAACAGTGAAAAATACAACATCTCATTTTTGAAGCATCTGAAAAATAACACAGAAATAAAATGAAAAAAGGTCTGGTCTTAATGAGGTCTTTATATGCTTTCTGTAAAATAAGAAAAATGCATATATGTTTTCTCTTCTCTGTATCGGCTCCCATGTTTGTCTTACAGCTTATGTTAAAACCTAGCAGTACTTTTCATGGATGATGTATATAAATTACTGTGTTATTTCTTCATAATATTTTGTTTTCAGTGTTGTGGTGATCATGTGATTTCCTCCCGTTGGTTGTCGATACCATATAGTTGAGGACACATCCCCTTTGTCAGTTTGTTTTAAGCCTTGACGAAGACCTACAGTGGTCAAAACATGTTGACTTTTTTAATGATTTAACCATTATAATAAAGG
>CAKAKR010061216.1:8547-24347 GCA_916700685.1 Adelosebastes latens | reverse complement strand
TGGCTTTAAAGAGAGCGTAGATAACGGCTTCAGTTCCCCGTCAGAAAGAGCTGTCTGATGGCGAGGTAAAGCAGTGAAAATATTCAAAATATAGCGCATACTTAAACTGATTTAGATTTTTTTAGGTGTCTAAAATATGTTTTTCTCTCGTGCTGTTACCTCTGTCTGTTTCTCCAAACTGGGGGCGTACCGACCGCCATCTACTGTAGGTAGTAAAACACTGACTATGGATAAGTACCTCATACAACCAGTGTTGAGCAGTACTGTAATATTATTACTTTCCCCACTAACGAGTAGTGTAAGGGATTACAATTTCCAAAACAGTACTTATATTACAGTTATCAATCCAAGTAATGCTTCTTAGTAATTTCTTTTTTGTGCCAGGTAGGCTTATGTTACGATGACGTGAACGTGTGGCAGGTCAGCATGCATCTCCGCATCTTGTCGAGTTGGCCATTCGCACACTCTGTATCGGCTCCCATGTTTGTCTTACAGCTTATGTTAAAACCTAGCAGTACTTTTCATGGATGATGTATATAAATTACTGTGTTATTTTTTCATAATATTTTGTTTTCAGTGTTGTGGTGATCATGTGATTTCCTCCCGTTGGTTGTCGATACCATATAGTTGAGGCCACATCCGCTTTGTCAGTTTGTTTTAAGCCTTGACGAAGACCTACAGTGGTCAAAACATGTTGACTTTTTTAATGATTTAACCATTATAATAAAGGCTTTTTAATATTTTTCTTTCCTCGTTTGCCACGTGTTTTAATATGTCTGGATTGCCTTCCTGTCTATCAAGGTTTCTGGTGTCAAAGTCAACGAAACAGTAAATATTATTATCATTAACTTGACATCTCATCACATCCAGACAGCTGCAACCACGAGGAATAACTTGAGCAACATCACACAAATAAATATATTATATAACATGAATGTGAGCTGACCTCTCTGTCCAGCTGATCCTGCATGTCCTTCCATCTCTGCTCCTTCTGCCGTCTCTCCTCGTCCTCCCGGTTCCTCCTCTCCTCCTCCCGCCTCACTCTCTCCTCCTCGGCCTGCAGTGCGGCTCTCTCCTGCCTCTCTCTCTCCTCCTGCTGCCTCCTCTGCTCCTCCTCAGCCCTCAGCCTGGACCAACACATGCAGGTTTGAGCTGTGCAGGCCACCATACAACACTAACACCATCTTTTTTTTTTTTTAAAACAATTTGTTCATCAAGAATTTCCATTTTTCCACAACAAAAAGATATAATCTATACAAACAACATCAGCCATCAATTCTCCCCCACCCCCAAATGTCCATAATGAAAAAAGAAGAAAAAGAAATAAAGAAATAAAAGAAAAGAAAAAATAAATAAATAGTAAATAAATAGTAAATTAATTAAATATAAAATAATAAATATAAAATAATAATAACACCAAGATCAAATAACCATGTTCATTCTGTTTGTCAGCCCAGTTTCTAGAAATAGATTTTGGTGTTATTATTGTAATGTTCATTAGCTTGTTAGAACTGGACAAACTTGATTGTTAAATGATAAATCATGGTGACTACGTTGGTCATCGTCTATCACAGATATCATATGTTTAAAACTGTAAACTGTTATAGTTTTATTATGTAAATTAATACTGAGATTTATCCCAGAATGACAACTAAAATACTTGAAAATGCAGCTAAAAAGACAAATTCCTGTTGGATTTATGTGTCAAATCTCAACTAAACAATTAAACCAGAATCAGAATCAGGTTAATTGCCAAGTAGGTGTTCACATACAAGGAATGTGCCTTGTTATCTTGGTGCACAACAATAATCATAGTAAAAGAAAATAATACAAAAAAAAAAGAACTCCAAAAGTCGAGAATCATAAATCTATATAGAAAAACGTCCAAAACAAAATATGAAAAGATATCAAAAGACATAACTAAATAAATAACTAAAATATTAGATAAATAAATAAATAAATCTGTCTTTGCAATAATAATAATAATAATGATAATAATAATAAAGATTTGGTTATTTTAACAGGTTATTATAATATCATGAGACAGTGTATACTTATATCTAAATACGATTTGTTTCTTCCATTTCAAGTGCAAGTGTGCACATTCATACATAAATACACATACAAATAAACATGCATATTAGGGTTGCAACTAACAATTGTTTTCATTATCAATTAATCTGTCAATTATTTTCTCGATTTAATAAAAAAAAAAAACTCCCAGATCCAAAGGTGACGACTTCAAATGTCTTGTTTTGTCGGACTAATAATCCAAAGATTTCAGTTTACCAATAAATGCAACAAATCGTCACACTTGAGAAGCTGGAGCTCAGGAATGACTTCATTATTCTTATCAGAATAATTGGCGATGAATTTAAATGTAAGACTACACCCACCTCTCGTCCTCCTGCCGTTGTCTCTCCTCCTGCTCCTTCTGTATTCTGGCCAGACGTCGTCTCTCTGCCAGCAGTCTGGACGCCTCCTCAGCATCCGTCGTCCCACCGACACTCCGGCCTGTGGGCGTGCTCGGAGACTCTGTGGTGTGGAGACAAAGATGGTGGAGCGGGGAGGTGGTGCAGTATGACTTAACAAAAAAGAAACCTGTCTGGACAAATCTTTCAGGAGTCAGAATATGAGGTTAAGTGGACATTCTTGAGTTCATTATTTAGTCCTTTCAATGGTCTGTGTGGAAATGCAGCTGAATATTCTTCCATTACGGTGAATTCATGTGCAGCTGTACAGAGACACACTGTGCCTTTACCTGCGTTCAGTTCTCTGCTGGTGGATTTGGGGATCTTTTTCTCCGAGGTCTCAGATTTGGTTGATTTCCTCTCCAGGGTGCCATGACCTTTGACCTCGTTGTGACCCCTGTCGTCGGTGCCGGGGGTGGGGGCCCTCTGCCGGAGCGGGGAGGGGGGGTACTGGCCGGTGGAGCAGGGCGACTGGGCGCGACTCCTTGTTGACCTCACCCTGAAAACCAACACGGACACATCAGGTCACCTGGACTCTAATCCAGGCAAGGTGTGTGTACATGTGTGTGTGTGTGTGTGTTTTGTACCGTTTCGGTGTGGCGGGGCCCTTGCTGTTGGCCCTGAAGGAAGAACTGCGGACCGGTGTGTTTGCAGTCTCCCCCTGCAAGTCACATTTACAAATATTACTGTGATAATAAAATAACAAGAGCACACATTATAAACAAGTAGTCAACCGTGACATGAAGCATGATTTTATACAACATACAGCATGATTATAACTACTGAAAAGTCAGTAATCTGCTGCCACAAAGCTTGATTGTGTCCAGTCAGATGTCTGAGAGGACTACACTATATGTCTGAATGGTGTTTCATGCTTTTAGCTTGTTATGTTGTTTAGTTCAGTACATGGAGAACAAATCGCTGTCCAATGGTTCTACCAAACTGACAATTAAAAGAGACAAAAATCCCTCTGAGCGACAGTTGAATCAGAATAGAAGTAAACACAGTCATTGGTAAAAGAAACTGGATCTTCTTTCTCCTTCTCACACCTCTTCCTAACTGGACGTGATGCGATCGAGCCAACATCGGATTGTTTCAGTTTTTCCCGATGAAGATGTGACCTAACTTGCTTCGTGCGTCAGCGAACAGGCTGAGCGACGTGTCGATTGTTTGAAAAAACGCTCACCTTGGCTCTATTTATGCGGAGTTTCACGCACCTCCAACCTATTTTCACTGGTCTAAAATCGACACTGACAGTAACTGATCATAAACTCACTCACTCTATGTAATAATGAATAGAGAGTGACATCGCTCGTAGTATATGTGGACTATATGTCGCGCTGCATTCGCCAGAGTTCGCTCGGTCGCTGTATGTTAGGAGGAGGTATCACTCCCCACCGCTACAAGGAAAAGGAAAAGGAAAAGCTACCTAGATAACTAAAGCGACCACACTTTACGGGCCCACTGACAGGTGTTGTTGCCATAACAACTAAAAACAATCACAATATTCTTTTGTACTAGTCAAATGACCACAGAAAACAGTTCGATATCTGTTCTACTACTATTCTTTTTCTATGGTTTCACCACAGCGGTAATATCTTCTTTCCAAAATAAACCAACAAGGTTCGTGGGAAATGTGGTCTTATTTTGAAGAAACAACAGCAGTAACAACTCTACCAGCATCCAGGCACATCAGGTGTGAGCATATATCTACATATTTCTACAAATTGTGTTACAACACTTGTTAATATGCCCTTTCAGTCTTGAACAGCTCACTGTTAATGAGGTTGCAAGTGTCTAGTTCTATGTGTGAGGACTGACCGTGGGTGTTTTGGCTTTGGACGTCTCTTCGGGGAGTCCACCAATGCTCCTGCGGTTGGAGGAACTTCTGTACGGTCTGTGGTTGTTGGGGGAAGCTGTTCGATGGGACACAAAAGACACTGACGGGTCACGAAACGACACACACAATACACACACACACACAATGACGATGACACAGAAAATCAGCCAATGAGAGACACACTTGAGCAAAAATATTCACAACAAATAAAAGCGATGCTCTCTTCCCTTCCCTGTAATCCTAATAGAGACAGATGTATTTGTAGTAATAGCTTTGCTGCAAATTTGAGAGTAAGGCGGATAAAACATGACAATTAACTTCAGTCTTTGTTGTTATTTGATAAACACTAATAAATAAAACAATTTGTATAAAGGAAAGTAAAAATTGACTCTGGGCAAGTAGATTCTGACCCACTGTGAAAAAATAAACATTAACATTGAACCCTGGTAGTACTTGTATTATATGTACCTGGACATCTTAAAAATAGAGCTGTCAAAGTTTCTTTTAATGCATTAATGCAACTTGCAATTTTTAATTAACCATAAAAATCCGACGGGTCACCGATCTTTCGGAGGTTGTAGCGGCTCAGTATTAAAGCTAGAGTGAAGATACTGGTGTCATGTGAAACTAGAAAACCTAAAGACTCCATCGGTACCAACCATATCACATCGCATACATCATAGCTGGTAAGAGATGATAATTACTGATCAGTAAATTATTTATTAACAGTTTATTGTTGCACATATAACATGTATAAGAGTAACATAGTGTATTGTTTAGGTGTTGTACTGCGTGACCTTCAACCTGTTTTTTCAATCATGTGTCAACTGTGCAATACTCTAGCATTAATACTGCATTTATAATGCACATTTTAAGAAATATTCATATTTAATTCTTATTTATACCATTCTTAACACACTTAATAGATCCCACTTCTCAGCATTTTTATTTTTTATTTACTTATTCACACTGTGGTAATATATTACATGTGTTTGATGTACATATTTCTTATTTTGATTAATTATTTATATTACTCTACATATATTGTGTTATATATAGTAGCATTATGTACATAATTAACATTTTACATTCTCCTTTATTTCTATTTATTTTATATTTCTTTATGCTTTTATATAAGAGCAACTGCAACTTCCCAATTTCCCCCCCGTGGATCAATAAAGTATTTCTGATTCTGATGTGAACGTTCTCTCTTACCTCTCTCTGGTGAATGGAGGGCGGCTGAAGAGTTGGAGAGCTGTTTGTTGATTGGCTGATCCATCCCAGGTGGAGACAGGAAGTCACCGACTGATTAAAAAAAAAACAGATGGACACGTACATGACAGTGAATCAAAGTACCGGCTGCTGCTGTATCGAAGGAGGATGTAAATGTCACCCTCAATAAAAAACATCCCCGATCCCCCGACAACAAACACTCGTCACACGACAAACACAAAACTGCCGGCTCGCACAGAAAATAACCCAGCAGATCGATAAGCCGCGCAGGCTGCAGAATAAATTAACCTTGGTGATGTGAAGCAGGGATGAAGCAGCAGAACAGAGAGAAACCTGCTTCATCATGAAATGGAGGATGAAGAGATACAGAGGCAGCTGGAGGAGAATGTTTCCTACAGCAGCTGAAGGCACCATGACAACATCCACATGCACACTGTAATCTGATTACTGTGAGTTTAAGTGATGTGTTTGATGATATTCAGATTAATATCTGGACGGGGGTAATTCAGGTTTCTAATGCTACAAAATGATAACGTTGTCCTGTATATTATCTTTTCTAACAAAAACAGTTCAGACATTTTGGGGTTTATTTGTTTTCTGGTGGAGCTTTAGATGAGAAGATCAATACCACTCCCATTTTAGGCAGCAGTCTTTTAATTTATCTCAGCAAAAACAGTTATAAAACAAGATTTAACAGGTTAATTAGGCAGATTTTGCTACTTTAGAACAAGTTAGTTGTTTGTGCTTAGCTAAGCTAAGCAAGTGGAAAAGCGTCGTCCATCTATATATACAGTATTTGATATGTATTATAAAACAACATCATTGTGTCCTCAACCAACTGGTGATGAAATTAGTACGTTAGAAATATAATAAAAGTGCAAGTTTGGGTGAAACTGCTTGTGGGTTTGGAACAAAAGTGCAAAAAACATATATGGATTTCTGCAGCGGCTGCTTCTGTAATGTGGAACAGGGATGATTGGAAATGTCTGCTGGATGTTGTGTGTGTGTGTGTGTGTTGATCTGATCTTTGCCTGTGTGTAGGTGGGGTCTAATACGTTTCACGGATAGCTACAGGGTGACTGTCTGGTATGATGTATGATGGGCGTGTGTGTGTGTGTGTGTGTGTGTGTGTGTGTGTGTAGAGGGTTATAGACTGGGCTTCCCGGTGAGATGATATGTATGCATCACTAAACACGGCCCTGGGCCAGGAAGACAGGAAGTGGAGCAGCCCTTTGTTGTGATAAGGGTGGGGGAGTGCATGTATGTGTGTGTGTGTGTGTGTGTGTGTTTGTGCATAGCAGGGGGCTCCAAACCAGACACCCATTAGCCTCACAGGAGAAGTGGAAACACTAGGGCTGTACCGAATGTCATTTTTATTCTTTCAAAGCTTCTACTGAGGTTTCGAATGAGGCGTTGAATGTCTGTCGTCATATTTTATGACATCATCACCATTAAAAAAATGTAACAAAAAAATAGATTTTGTGGTTATATAAATCTAATTTTTGGTGTTGTTAGATTGCTGCTCGACCACCCCGTTGATACAGGTGCATGCGGGAGAGCCAACAGTTTTTTGACCGCAGTGAAAATGTTGTTTTTGAAAGGCTAAACGCCAACAAATATGGATTGAAGCAGAATATTTTGTTAAATAAATACATGTTGTGAATCTATCATTTTTTTCAATAAATGTTGACTTTAGGAATTTCAACGCTCTTGAGTTATTGGAAATGTTATTGGATCACACAAGTCTGAAACAATCCTCAGCAGCCACCACTGGAATCTACAAATAGAATAATACTAATAATATGAGTGGAGCCTGATCTAAAAGAAGCTGCGCAGCATTCAAATGTTGTTTTAGAATTCAAATGTCATTAGCCGTATTTCCATTCACGTATTTTAATGTACATTTTTGAAGTATTGCATCATTTTACACTCGCTTGAGGTGTTTTTTTCCTTTGTCGAAAAAGAGTTGATGTGCTAAAAAAAGAAACTCAGCTTAACAAAGAAAACTCTGCAACAGAAACCAGAAAACATAATTCTATTAAATAAATGAAATCATCTGATTGTTTCTAGCTCCATCTTGGGTGGCGGCCCAAACCCAACATCTCTGCATTTGTGTGACACAAAGGACTGCAGATAGAAACCATTTGTAGTTGAGATTTTGGAGGAAAAGCGAACTATAGTTACCCAGAAACCCTTTGGCTGCATCTCTATGCAAAGATGTATGTTGTGAAGTGTGTATGTGAAGCATGTTTTGTCATTTACTCAAAGAAACAAGTAAATATATAAAGATAAAGAAGTCTTTACAAGCAACACTGCAATGAACTGATCAGCAGACAGTACACACACGTCATAAACGCAATCTAACAGCCGATGTGACGACACAAAGACGTCCACACACATGCGCACAGAGGAACAGCTGCAGGTGAGACAGCAGGACTCGTGGTGGTGGTGGCGGCGGTGGTGGTGGGGGGGAGCGGTATGAGCGTGGCGCACACACACACAGAGTCATGTGGTCAGTACCGTTACGGGATTGTCTGGCGTTGGAAGCAGCAGAAAGCTCATTGGGCTGAGCGGAGCCAATGGCATGGCAGGGCGGGGTCTTAGGGTTACCTGGGCAGCAGGTGAAGCAGAGCGGAGAAAGCAAAGCGTTACACACGCACAGACTCGTACACCTGCGTCACTCACACACCAACAGGTAACAGCCACACACACACACACACACACTGACATAAACAATACAACACAAGATTCCCAGCAGGAATTGACACATCGAGACCTCGTTATGCCGAGTGGTGGAACACCATGCAATAAAGCTGTGAGTAAAACAAAGCTGCCTTCACAAGGAACTTGTGAGGAGAATGGGAAATCTGCACGACATGCTCGGCGTTGAATCCATTTAGAAAACTGTTGCTAGGTGACAGACAATAACAAGATGGGGCTAGAAGAAAAGTCAACAAAGTCCGCAAAGACCATGAATGTCTTCACCAAACTGCAGCCAACAGTTGTGGAGACATTCCTCTCTGAACCAACCTCACGGTGGCGCCAGAGGGAAAATCACAGCATCACCAAAATCATCAGGAATCATCCTCTGGGAACCATGAACGTCACACAATATTCAGGAAATCCATCCAGTAGCTATTGAGATCAGTCTGGACCAAAGTGGTGGAACAACCACGCTGCTACAAGGCATGAAATGGACCCAAAAAATAGGCCTGTCGCCAGTAAAAGTCTGTTAAATACAGGCTTGGTTCTCTTTGCCGAAACTATTTGAAAATGTACAGTAACAGCAAAAAAAGTGACTTCTGTGGGCAATGACAAACATCCACATAAATTACAACTTGTGCACTCACAAAAAAACTTGACCCCACTTAAAGGCATCATGTAACCCTTAAAAACGTCCTGTTTTATGCTTTAATTTCCCCTTTGGAAGAATCCTCTTAATCCACACTGTCTGACAGAATCATATTGTTGCTTGTTTCAGCTCTTTTTGAAGCTGTATAATGTTGAAACTGAGTGAAATGATCCCATGTTTTTTTAATGTCTGTACCACTCCATCAAATGCAAATATTCCAGATGTCTTAAGAAGTTCATCCTGACAGATTTGGTTCCATTGAAAACTTTGGGATCTCCACTGGAATTTAAAATAAAGAATAAACAAATTCTGTGGTGTGAGCAGTGACTACGTTTACATGCACCAAATATTACAGTTTTTGCCCTTATTCCAAAAAAGACAATATTCCTACTCAGCTGTTTACATGGTTAATGAAGATGAATATTCCACTAATATTCCTGTTTACATGCAGCCGTGAATACTCCAGCTAACATAACCGGTGACTTGTTGGACCATGTGAACACAGTCTTTCATTCCTTCAACCACCTTCTTGAAAAGGTCGGCATTGCAAAATTTGTGCATATCCAAAAACCTGTTGATATCCAAGTCTTTCATAATGTTTAAAAGCAGTGTTTTTCGTTCTCTTTTGGGCACGCATCTCTGCAAACTGTCGGCTAGTTGGTTTGTGTACAACGAAAAGAGCAGGCTGTAAACAGGCAAGAGGCTGTGTGTCGCAAACTGCCGTAGAAACCCAGATTCTGAATGTTCTGTATACATGTCCAAAGAATGCTCCTAAAACCTGAATAATATCAGCATATCCCACATGTCTTAGTCAGAAAATGCTCCATTCAGAATAAGGCCTAATTCAGAATATCCAAACAGAATATGCTGTTAACATGACCCGTATCAAATTCACTATTTTGTCATATTCAGAATAATAGAATATTAGTGTGCATGTAAACGCAGCTACGTTTAGGCCTTATTCCGAATGGAGCATTTTCAGATAAAGACATGTGGGATGTGCTGATATTATTCAGGTTTTAGGAGCATTCTTTGGACATGTATACAGCACATTCAGTGTGCGACACACAGCCTCTTGCCTGTTTACAGCGTCAGAGTCTGTTCTCGTGCGTAGCCGTGAAAAGAAAAGCTTGAAGAACGCAGTTTTGCAAGAACTTGCAGAACGGTGACAGCGAGGGTTTAACACCACGGGAGCAACATGACTGCAGTTAGAAAAGGAGGCATATTTAAGTTATTTAAAAGGGCGAAGCTGTAAGACGTACGGTATGTCATTGGGGCCTTTTACGTTAATCGGAGTATGAACGGCTGCATGTTAACGAGAATATTAGTAAAATATTCATCCTCCTTAGCCGTTTAAACAGCTTGCCTTTTGCGGAATAAGGGCAAGAACCGATGCATGTAAACGTAGTGAGCGTTGGCTGCTTAGCATGTTTCCTGTTTGCATTATTAACATGCTGAAGTAGCCTGTTATAGCTGGTTGATTTACAGCCATGAAGGCCAGCTTATGGCTGACCGATCAATTGCCTCCATATTTCTTTCAATTTTCCAGAACATAAAGCATGTGAACACGAATGAGACAAAAACGACGAGTGCTGCCATGATGGATTGAACATCAAAATAAACTGAGAAATTATCAGATTTTTAAGTGGCCTACCTTTAAGCAGAGAGAAATACGCAGCACACACACATACACAGACTTTAGTTAGTGTCTGTCCTTTAATCGAGTGGAGCTGTAAGATGAGATGCTGCTGTTTCTGCTGCAGTGAGCGTTGTGCTGGGTCCCCACAGATCCCAGAGCGGCCTCTCTGCCAGTCAGCCGGGCCGGAGCCAGACAGAGCTGCTGGGTGGACCCTGATCCCGGGTCAGTGCCAGGACGGGCGGGCTGATGGGTATACTGTGAATAATTGATGGCGTTATGAATGCACCGCAGGATGTAGAGCCAAGCCGGTGGCGCTCTGACGGCGGAGATATCTCAGAGAAGACGAGGACGATGCGATACGAAATAAAGAGATAAACTACGAGATAGATGTTGGCACAGTAGGCAGCCTCATGTCGCACTCTGTCTGTGTTTATGTCAGCGGCCTTGGTGCATTCAAGGTTAGATGTGTAACTCTTCTGGGAATTGGAGCTGCCTCCCAGCTCGGGAATAAAACAACAGAGCAATAACACACACATACAAACACACACCTGTAGCACATTTACAAGCCAAAACCATCAGCTACCAGTTTAAAAGCACAGCTTCAGTGTGTGTGATGGTAAACACACACACACAGCCTCTCCTAACCCTGATGAGGTTTAGAGACAAAGCGCTGAGCAGCTCCTGCATTGCAGCCTCCACACCCTTTTCCATTCTCTGCCCTGCTCCTTTCTTTACCTCCATCACTTCTCCCGTTCATCCTCCTCACACCCGCTCTTCCTCCTCTGCTTTGTCGTCCCCACCCTTTCATCCCACCATCCCCCCCCACCCCCCGACCTCCAGACCTCCTCCCCAAACACCTCTCCTCCCAACCCCCCCCTCCTATGTTCTCTCCTGTTCTACATCTCAAACCTCCGCTGACATCATCCACTCTCCATCACCTCACCTCCCGTCATACTCACCCTCTACTCCATCAGGCGGTCCTCCCCATGTCCAGCGTTTAGGCCTGTTATCCAGGTGGTCCCGAGGCTCCCCCCCTCCTCCACCTCCACCTCCTCCTCCTCCTCCTCGTCTCTCGGTGCCTCCGGCTCTCCGGCGTACCAGGGCCTCCAGCCTCTCCTGCTCGTTGCGTTCAGAAATAGGGAAGAACAGACACTCTCTCACTGAGCCGTCGCTACGGCGACGGGTACCCGGCGATGCGCACGGAGAAGGCTGCGCCATGGTTACCGCATGCAGCAGCCTCGCCCCTCCGTCCTCTTCACACTCGTCTGTTTCTGTGTCTGCTGGCGGTCACCAGCGCTCGATCGCTGGCTCGTCTGTCACTCAGTGATACATAATACAGCAGCACTGCTCCCTCTCTCTCTCTCTCTCTCTGTCTGCCTCTCCCTCTAGGTAACACCGGCTCCCTCCCTATCTCCTCTCTGCTACCTCACATATTGCTCACCCCTCCCTCGCTCTCTCTCTCTCTCTGTCTCGATCCCCCTCCCTCTCTGAGTCTATTTCAAAGAGCAGTTTAGTCAAACGGGAGGGGACAAAATGCATCCCATCACCACCCCCACACACATGCATGAACACACACAGACAAACTGGGTGGATTGGATATTGATACTGGTCGCATTGGTTTTAACTCCAGTTCTCCTTCTTCTGCCTCTACACACAGTATAATATACTTCATAAAAATACATAGAAACCACAGGAGAACAACAATACCATAATACTTGACACATGATATGATTCAAATGAATTTGTTCTTTTCCATCAAGGTGAGAAATAATACAATATAGATTTTCTCATCTTATCATTATGTGTTCTTATATTCCATCCTTTTTCCTCAGTGAACAAACTAACGTAGTGTATTAATCTTAAAGAGCAAATAATTCTAATATTCATTAAACAGCTCTTAAAATCTATACACAAGTTCTTTAGTTCTTTAAACCATCCTAACGTAGACAATTTAAGATATTGTCAGCGCCTGTCTATCAATTATTCATTCATATAATAATATCAGATATTTAAAGATTTTGTGAGTTATTACAGGGTTTCTGCAGGGTTCAGCGAGTTCAATTTAAGGCCTTTTTAATACAAATATTATTATTATATTAAATAATTATGATCATACTGGTCAAAGTATAAAGTATAAAGGAAAACCAGTCGGGATGATATGGACTAGAATTATTTATCACGTTTTTTCAGTACTTCTCAGCAGCATATGACAATAATTATTAATGATATAACTGATTAAATTAATGCAACCTGGACCCGGATAAGCGACAGAAAATAAAAGGATAGATTAACCAGTGAAAAAGTATTTATTTACATTTATTTAAGAATGCAAGAGAAAATAATTTTTAAATATTTTTTTTTATATTTTGTAAATTATATTTATGACTTTTTAATACCTTCTAAAGCCTTTTTCATTAAAACCAAATTCAATGCTTTTTAAGACTTTTTTAAGACCTGCAGGTATTCTTTATAATGTATTATTATTATTTTATTGGACCAGTCGTCTCCACGTTCTTTGTTTCAGTGCTGGATATTGATTGATTAGTATGTAAATATCTGATTGCCTTGATAGGTGCAATGTCTTGTTGTCTTTTTGTTATTTATGAGACATCTGTAATGAATAGTTGTGATGAAGATGAAGGCAAAAATGTTGAAGAATAAAAAGAATAAAAGATTTTTTTAAAATATGAGCTCAAACATTATAAAAATACACCAAAGTGTATAAACACATTGGTCATCCTCGAGTTATCTAATTTGTTATTTTTTAGGTAATTGACTCATTGTTTTGACATATTTATGGAGTATATTTAAGGATGTGTTCATTATATTAGTTAGAGTATGGAGTAAATATTATACTTGCTATACTTGTCTTTCTCTTACTGCTTTTTATTTACAACCACATCCAATTCTGGCTTTTCAACTGACATCCATTAATGTGGCGGTGTTAGTAAGCAGACGGCAGTAACGGCACAGCATAAAGCTGATACACTGCCCCAGTATACTGTCTGTCTATATATATATAAAGGATGGAAATGCCCCACCTCAGCATGGCAAAGGGGGGGTTTGCTGAAGGTGCATGCAGAGTCACGCACAAACTGCAGGAGGGAGGAGAGCCGACGGGAGGAGGGGTTCAGAGTCAAGAGGAGGGAATTAAAAAGAGACAGCAGAAATGGAAAGAGATACAGATATGCTGTAGATATAGATCAGAGATGAAAAGCAGAATGGATGAGCAGGCGTTTGCAATTTCTCTGCACAAAATTTTAATTTCTATGACATTTTTTTGGTATTTAATTTGTGATTTATTCTACTTATAAGGGGCATTAAATAACATTAATACAAAACTACAAACTTAAATCATAATGGATTAATTAACATCGGAGACATCTATCTATTAATCACAGATAAAATCCAGAAACCAAGTGAGCAGTCTGACAACTACAGATGACCAGTACGCCGAAACATTTAACCAAGAAATCAATTAATCAATTAACCAATCAATCCCCCCAGCAAATACAATCAACACCCTAAAGGAGCTGACTGTTTAAAACACGACCCTCCGCTGATTCACAATCTTTAAATGTCACTACAATTCTTTTAAAAAATTGCATAAAAAATGTTTTAAATTAGAGAAAAAATGCTGTAAATTAAATTATTTTGGACGATAAATAAATTAGTTGATCAAGAGAACATTAATTAGCGGCTGTTTTGATCATCAAGTAATTGCTTTAGTCATTTTGCAAGCAGAAATGTCAGAGTAGTATACTGAAATACACAGAAGTACATGGAAGGTCCATGTTGTCTCTGCTGTGGAGCGACAAAATATTAATCTACAATATTTTTACATTTTAATGTCATTTATCAAGCAATAAAAAGCCAGATAATCTCTGGTTCCAGCTCGTTAATGTGAGGAGTTTCTGCTTCTCTCTGTTTTATATCTTTGTATACTGAATATATTTTGGGTTTTGGACTATTGAGCCGACAAAACAAATAATTTGACGTCACCCAGAGCTCTGGGACCTTGTGATTCATAATGTTTTTATATTTTATAGAATAGAAAATTAAAAGCTCTGCTCAGCTCTGAGAAAGCGATAACCTTTAGCGCAGTAAATGCTCACTATAAATTAACATTTAAATTACATATTGAAGCCGTCTGTGTTTCCCTCATTGAAGCACATTGATTGTGTGGATTTCTTTTCCTTTTCAGAGGTGAAATATGTGCTTGTCACAGCGCTGCGAGCATCGACTGTCTGTTCCAGTAAACGGCACATGATACGCTGACGGTGATGTCATCGCCCCGCGAGGCTGACCAATCATTATGTCATTAAGTTATGCATATGAGTGAGTGGGGGAGGGGGTCTGTTAGCATGCAAACAGAGCCCTTTAAAATCAATAAAGACAGTGACCCCCCCAACCCCACCCTCTGTGAGCGGTGAACTCTCTGTGGATCAGGCTGTCACTGACCGGGGGCTTGTTAACCCTTTCAAACGGCACTAATAATTTATATTCTGGGCTGAGCTCAAAGGGTTAATGCACAAACGCAGCAGATAATTTATGCTGGACTCTAAAAGGGATTATAATAATAAGTATATTAATATGAGTCAATGGTTCTCAGCCAAGTGATGCCCACTCATGACTCATGTAGAGTGGTGAGTTTTATTCATGCTGCATTACTTTATGAGAAAAAGACACTAACCATGAACACAAAATCATCTCTGATGGCGTTTCAATTGCGCTGTAAAGGAAAACAAATCCACACGATCAATGTGCTTCAATGGAGAAAACACAGACGGCTTCAATATATGATTTAAATGTTAATTTAGCCTTTTCATTGTGAGCATTCACTGCACTAAAGGTTATCACTTTCTCATGGCTTCCTCGTTTTAATTTTCTAGTTTATAAAATATAAAAACTTTATGAATCATAAGGTCCCAGAGCTCTAGGTGACGTCAAATTATTTGTTTTGTCGGCTCACTAGTCCAAAACACAAAATATATTCAGTATACTATGATATAAAACAGAGAAAAGCAGCAACTCCTCACATTAAAGAGCTGGAACCAGAGATTATTTAGCATTTTATTGCTTGATAAATGACTTTAAAATGTAAAAATATTGTAGATTAATAATCTGTCGCTCCACAGCAGAGACAACATGGACCTTCCATGTACTTCTGTGTATTTCAGTATACTACTCTGTATACTGCCACCAGGAGTGTGGTCGGGCTGCAGCTTATTTTCAGTATCGATTAATCTTCTGATTATATCCTGG